>JABASD010001167.1:0-46093 GCA_019776165.1 Pogonognathellus flavescens | reverse complement strand
TCGGGTCGGGTTCGGGTTATTATTTTCCCATAAAACGGGTTCGGGCCGGGTTAGGGTTTCACATTTTTCGGGTCGGGTTCGGGTCGGGTTATATTTTTTTCTTTTGAAACGGGTTCGGGTCGGGTTCGGGTTTCCCATTTTTCGGGTCGGGTTCGGGTCGGGTTCGAAAAATCGAGCCCGTTCCCAAGTCTAGTATATAATACAGATATTGTAGAGATATTTACTTTATGTGTACCATACACATTTACCGTACCAAATCATTCCCAAATGCTGAAGCAGTACACGAGCAGTCTGTTCACATCAAAACTATTCAGTTTTCTCCAACTAAAAGCAAAGTATTGTAGTTTTGTGGGTTTGCGAGAGAAAGGCACTTTCGCATCGCTTCACTTCATACAGTCTCCAACCTCTTCTTTCTTCAGCTATCATAAATTGACGTTTTTACAAGCTACCCTGTGTGCGCTCAGAAGCCTACATACAAAACATTTTAAACACAGCCTGACTAATAATAGCCTAATTAGTCCAACTGTTTTCCGATATTTGGTTTCTGCATCTACTTGTTCATTGTGGAAAAACCTCACGATTCAGGATACCGGAAAATTTTCCGCGAAGCCCAAATCTCCTTATGAGAAAACACAGGGAAAAATATCAAGGAAAAAATTGGCAGTAAAAGGGATAAAACGTGGTTTGCAAATTTTTGTCATTACATTTTGTGACCAATAAATCGGGAAATGGTTTAGATTTTTGGGAAATTTTTCTGGGATACTGGGAAGAAAAAGTTTGCTCCTTTCTGCAACAACACTAAATGGCTCATACCTTTTTGATTTAATTAAATTGATATCAGGGCAAGAAAGTTTAAATTTCAATTTTTGAGCAAACTACTACAGCTAAGTATGAAGTAATACTTCTAAAAGTATCCTAACACAAAGTGTGTTGGGCCTGGCTGAAAAGTGAGTTCGCATTTGCAGCTGTAATGGAAATTCGGTTGTAGTCACATTAATGTGGTTGTTGAAAGCTACTGCTGTGTGTTTATGGGGAACAAATATTTGTGATGATAATATTGCCATACTTATTTCTCTCTGGTAGAAAGAGTAGCGTGGAAAGAGTAGTGTGGTATGCGAGACAGAGGCTGTTACAGCACAAAGCACTAATAACGTAAATATAGTGCGTAGAGTGGATGGAGACGGCAGAGAAGGGAAGAGGACTGAAGAGAGGAGACTTGGAGGAGAGAGACTCTTCAGTTATGCATAGTGAGCAGATCGTCGCATTTTTATAGCGCTAACAACACCCCTTTGTGCCATGAATCAGTGGAACACCCGTAAAAACATAAAGAAGCCAGAAACATGGGATAATGGGAAGCCATAGATTAGCCAGGACTCTGCCATGCCACAAGTCCATTTCCCATCCTCTCCAGCAGTAGCAGTACCAGGCTCCAATCCAACAGACTTCACTAAACACAGCCACCACAAACTCTTCCTTCAAATAATCTTCTTCTGTCATATTCTGATGCTCCTGGTTATTTTGCATCTTCCTTGCCCTCTGCAGTCCTCGTCTAATGTCATCTTTCAACCGCCATTTTGTTGACTGTCCCAAAGAGACACTACCCACTCTGATGATGTTGCTGCCTGTTAATAACTGCGTGGGTATGTAAGTGGAGGACCCATTAATGCAACTCCCGATTCTTGGAAGTAGGGCGATGTATCTTCAGCACTGGTATCTTCCATTATTGTAATGCAGCAGGAACACTCCATCATTTTTCATTTCTCTATTATACATCTGAGACGGTTTAGTGCAATCAAAGAGGATTCGGGCAAAATCAATTGCAAACAATAAATGTCATGGTGTAGTTTTGAAATATTTGTAGATGGTTAAATTATGAAGGTATGTGACGTACGATGCGCTTTGTTGCCAAAAAGCAGAGTTAAGAGGACTTCATACAGAGCGACATTCAAAGTTGCCCTGAGGGACGCTGTATGTGGGTGAATGGAAGAAGAGGAGATGTTATACGAAGATATTTAAAGGTTGCATTTGGTTGGGAGGCTTTTGAAAGTGAAATGTGCGATGATCTCTAAATGATGGAGATTTAGTGATGGTGTGGTGTGGGTGGATAAATGTAGCGCTCTATTACAAATGGAAGAGACATGTTCTCCATGCGGAGTTCGGGTGAAAGCCACTTGCAGGGGTTCTGCCGTCATTTGGTTGTATTACTTTATTATTATTATTGAGTGGACTTGACTTTGTGACTGGGAGAGGCTGACAAGTGATGAACTGCTTGAATTGGTCCGTGGTAAGAATGTCTGTTTTTTGTGACAGCTTGTCGTGTTCGAGATGAATCGGCTGGGAATGATTGTTGATCTGGCACATGTCAGCGTACAAACCATGAAAGATGCCTTGCTCGTTTCTCGTGCCCCAGTTATCTTCAGTCACAGTGCTGCCTCCGCACTTTGCAATCATTCGCGCAACGTACCTGATGATGTTCTTAAGCTCGTGGTAAACATTCTTCAGTCTTACAACAACCATTTATAAAAACAAAACATCCGAATTTCAGTTCTGAACTCTGGAGATGACCTTGGCTTTATTGACTACCCTGAAACTGCACAAAAGATAAATGAAATAAAATTTTCTATTTTCAGGCTGCCAAAGGTGGAGTCGTCATGGTCTCATTTTATAACGTCTTCGTAGCCTGTAATGAAACTGCCACTATTCAAGATGTCGTAGGTAAGTAAACTGATCTCCATAAAAATGAGTAAATGTACCCGAGACATTTGAGGATTTGTGCAGAATCAATTTTCATGAATATGATTGATTTTGATGGATTGGTTTTAATGGATTTTGTAGCTCACATAGAGCACATTAGAGAAGTGGCGGGTGTGGATCATGTGGGAATCGGAGCCGGCTTTGATGGAATAAATTTGTAAGCAAACTTTTCACATTTTAGATTATGCAATAAAATATTCTCTAGCGATGTGAACTGCAATAATTGCATTCGCATACGAATACACGTGCAATGTAAAAGGATCAGACTAAAATTAGAATTTAAATCTTGTTAAGTGAGAAACACATTTTCAGAATTTTGATTTCCCTGAGCAAAATGTTTTGTAGCAAGGCGAAATTACATTAGAGCTGTGAATGGTTGACACTTCGGTATAAGACGATGGAATGTTGTCGTCTGTGCGGTCATGGAAATGGACATTGATATTAATCAAAAAAGATTGTGTAGCATTTGAAAATGTGGAGGCTGAAGTGAGTTATGTTTGATGGAGAGGGAAGGGATGTGTTGATGATGTGAACGCAGCGGGGATTTCTTTTCAAAGACTGACTGTTGTAGTCCGCCGGACAGTTATCTTTGGAAAGTTATCGTGGTGTGTATTTGTGTCTATCTAATAGCGCTTGGTTTATCTGTTATTAAGTATACGTGGCTATATGGAGCTAATGTTATTACTGCTATGTGTCACTGTTGGTATTAAATATGAAATAGTGTTCCAACTGGGCTTGAAGACGTGTCAAAATATCCACATCTCATAGAAGAGCTACTAAAGGATGATACATGGTCGGAACAGGATTTAAAGAAGCTGGTTGGGATCAATTTTTTACGAGTCTTTCGGCAGGTGGAATCCGTAAGTCCCTTCTTTCTATTCTCAAGTCTCTTTCACTTTCTTTATCCATTCAACATATAAATACTTCTGCTGTAGACTTCTCTTGTAAGCCCGAGTCTCTTCTGCCTCTCCTCTCTGTCTTTCCAAATCTCTAACTTTTACCCAAAAATCCTTTGTCCAAGTTTACATGCACCGTAATAGTCCTCCTTCGCGAATATTATTGGTAATCGTACAAGTACGGGAGTAAGAGTCCCGCGTCTTAAGACCGAAAGTACTCTTCTCCTTACTCCTACTAACACTGCCTCCACATGTAACGCCACTCTCTACACACCGACAAAAGAAGATTCCCGAAAACGACCGTTTGTTCACTTCGTCATCTTCGGAGGTCTATTCTCTCACTTGGCCAACTCTGCTGGAGTTGTAACAAAGACAAAATATTGAAGATCCTTAAAACAAAAAAACTTTTCTCTGATTTCAATTTTCATCTTTTTCACTTCCTTATTTTCCTCTCGAATGTGTCCATCCTTTTCCTCTTGTTGAAGCCGGTGGAGACCGCAGCATCTTCATTCCAAGTTTAATATGAGCAGAAGAAATTCTTTGTGTTCTTTGTGTGTATACGTTTATCAGAGTGTGTGTATCAATGTATTGATTCGGATTTGGAAGCCATACTGATTTCAGTAATTTTCCTCTGAATGCTCGTAAAGGGATTTCCTGTGGGGAAGCGGGAAAAGCAGTTAAAAGTAGGCCTTGCCATCCCACATGAAGTGAAAAGGAGAGACAGAAGAAAAGCCGTGAGATTTAAGCGTGCACAAGTATTTTTATAATATAAAGGCTAGCCTGTCCTATACACGTCCTGCACGCGGCATAATATTTATAAAGGGTTTTAGAGAGAGAGAGAGAGAGAGAGAGAAAGCAGGGTGAAGGTATTACATAGATGGATGAACGCAGCTTAATACTTTCGCTCACACTTGTACAAACGTCTTGTACGCCAGTCCTGTCTCCGTTTCTGTCTCACTCCGAGCCAGTGTCTGCTTCAACTGCACTTTTGCAGTGTGGAAGAAACGAGACAGTGCTGTATATTTCTGCGACTTATGCTCCTACAAATGCACGGAGAAAGTAAAGGTGAAAGTAGAAATAGAAGACTTTGATAAAGAACTCGTGTCTAAAATGTTTCCCTCTTCTTTTCTACATGTATATTTCCAATGGGAAAATCTGAGTTGAGCCAAGCACTAGAATGGACTGAAAGAGTACAATAATCAGCAGACAGAGTTGTAGCTCTCTCAATTCTGCGACTCTTTCCTTCATTTCTCTGCACAAAAGAAGAAGCAGGGAAACCCGAGAGGCGGGCAGGCATTTTTTGCGAGAAAATAGTTCTCGTTTTACACCTTTGCATTTAATAATGGAAGTTATTCTGGTGGAGCGGCGTGGGTGGATGAGTTTTAACTAAACGGTGCAGTAGTGGAGAGTCTATCTATCCCCGCAGTCTTCTGGTTTTTGGCTCTCTGGCTGAGAATGTGGAAGAAATGAAAGTGAAAGTAGCGAAGCATTACCTAATGCAACGAAGCTAAGCATTCCACGCGGAGAGATGGAAAGAACATCTCATGATTGATGTTACATTCATTTCTTTCCCTTGTCGCGCTCTAACTCCCTACTTCTTTTCTTTACTACTGCACATACATTATTACTTCCCTATTATTCCCGGCTCTGTTTCGTCCTCCCGCACAACTCTCGACTCACTCCACTTAAACTGCACCACTCCACTCACTTTTATTTAAAAAATTCAATGTCAAACTGAACTCTGAAAAATATTCCTTGCTCCCAGCTACATAATAGAGTGTTCTTCTCAAATCGCAAAGCCTGTAGGAAAAATCATTTCCCATCCGCTTCTCTACTTTCCTTCCACTCTTAAATCTACCATTGAAAGCACAACTCCCAGTAACTTATTACTTATAGTATTTGTGCAGGACAAGGATCTTTAATAGAAAGTCGCGTCCCTTACATGCAGCATTGTGAATATCGCTCCACTGACTTGCTGTGCAAGTTTCCTGCGTTTGCAAGACCCAGAAGAAGAATCATGTGTGTGTACACATCCATTATCCACTGCCCGCAGCCCTTAACTGATTCCTAATCCACTCTCTCATCCTCCTTTCACTCCGATTCACATTTCTTGTAGCAGAGGATACCGGTAATGTGTCAGAATCCCAAAGGTATATTTTCTATCCCCTCTAATATCTCTCCCATCCACATCTCTTCTCCTGCCAGAGAGTCTTAGGATCATTTTAAACCTGCGACATTACTTACTTCCAACACTAAAATAAAAATTTCATTACGAGTCTCTCCGGTATCGTTCCTTTCTCTAACTCCGGTGAAAACGAGTATTAGTCAGCGATTCATTACCTTTGGATTTCCGTAAGAATCTAAAATTAATTTGGAAGAAAAGATTTTATGAGCGGAAATTCTTATCTCCTTTCTTAGTTATCATCTTCTTCATTTTCAAGTAGGTAGAGATAGAAATAGGTAGAGGTATATATATACTTAAGTCAGTGTTAGAAGGAATGTGCCAACAAGACCTTGGGACAATATAACAAATGTTTAGTGTAAAAGCCCTGTCTTTACGGAGCAAATAGAAGAGTATCAAGCGATATCAGTTGCAAGTTCATGGACGCGTGAAGGAAAGGTGGACGGTGTCTGCGGATGGACGAGGCGAAGCTCTTTTGGTGGAATTCCTTTTCCTTCTGCTCATCTTTCCTCTCTGCCCGTTTCCACTTCGGATGATCCTGGAACAGAACAGAGCTTCAGTAGAAGCACACGGTTTCACACACAAACAGTTTTCTGAGCTACGTACATAAATACTCGCAGTGCTTCCCAATCATCATTCGCGTCCTTCATCCATCCATGACACAGCCACCTACTAACCCATCCCTCCCAGACTTAAGACTTCCATCTGCACCAACTCGTCCTCCTTTCCTTCTTCACCCGATTCAAAGAATTGAATTAAGTCCATGTACTATATACCAACTTAACTAAGCTTCCCATTCAGTCCGTCCTCCAACTCCCATACACTTACCATATTATCTTCTTTTCAACACAAACTCGCTTTAAATTATCCTCTCAATCGCATTCATCGGATCTTGAAAAAATCAGAATGACTTTTCTTTCTCTTAACTCTCAAAAAGGGAATCTAAGTGGCACTTCTCAACTACCCACATTTAAATCCTTCCTCCTACTCTCACAATCCGCCTTTTTGTACACGGTTATAAATAATCAACCTTATAAGTCTGAGTCAAACAGTCAAACACTTCTGTGAAAATTGTTTTAATAAAACCAACCAACTGTATTCTTGTTGTAATTAAATTAGAAAGTATTTTTCTACGTTGTATACCTACAATAAATGAAAGTGGGTTGGTTACTGCGAAGTGTATTTATTGTAGGGTGATATTTGGACCGCCTTTGCTTTTGCAGTAAAGGAATAAGGCTATGGGAGAGTGTTGATATTTAGCTGTAGGTTTGAAGTATGATATGAAGTGTTGGGGAAATTGATGGAAGGAATGAATGAATAGGAGTGAAATTATCTGATCGTAGGTGCGAGACGACTTCAAGCGTGTTCCGCCTATAGAAGAGTGGATTCCTAAGTCCAATCTTGATGGTAATAAAACGAATGCCCAATCTTTCACTTATAGCTTCATTACTTTGCTTGTAGTGCTGGTAGTTACATCACAAATGGTCTCTAAGGCGTACACTGCATTACTGTAATGGCAATAGGAAGAACTTTGTGTGTGAGCAGTGCAGCAGAGCCAGGACTTGCACAAATATAATCCTCTCGTGTAAGAAACACCTCTAGCAGAACAACATGGCCACCCGGGTAATAAGATTCTGCTATACAGTGTGAGGTGCAAACTGGAAAGCAATACAAATTGTAATATTAAAGAAAAGCTTTTTCTCGCCTGAAATTCCTGAGCACACCCATTCAATTTCTTTCATGCCTTCAGACACTCCAGCACTAAAAGTCGTTTCAACTATTGCAGATGATATTTCGTGTCACTAATGTCCACTTTACTCAAGGTGTTCTTTCGCTCCAACAACTCGCCCTCTTTATCTCATCCTCCAACACTCCAAGCAGTATTACTATCCAGTTGCACCTAAAGACAGTCAACTTATCTCCTACACACAAACAAGGACCAGAATTTACCTACGTTTTATTCAATTTAAAGTTTAATCATTTTTTTTTTGTAAAAAAATCATTTGATTCGAGAAAATGTTTTATCTTCAAAATTCTGATAATCAACTCAGTACCTTTTGTCTTATTGTTAGAGTTTTACTAAGGGAGTTTCAAATCAGATTTTATGTATAAAAACTCTACGTTTCATTTTTGTTGAAGATAAAAGCAATTCGAAACCTTGAAGAGGAAGTGAAAGCCTTGAGACAAGTACTCTCTCTGCAAGTATTGTTCTATAAGCTTTGAACGACCTGAAAATCGCATTTTTATGGCTTGCCATCTAGATAAGATAATCCTTTGAAAATTATCAACAGTATACAGTTTGAGAAAACTGATAAAAATATTTAATAGTTTTTGGCATGGTTCTGAACGACAGGCTTTGGTAGTTTGGGTTGCGATGACTTTTCCACTTTGACGCAATTATTTTATGTTGCTTGATGCTTCGTTTCTCTTCTACTTGCAATAACTAAGTAGAATTTGGGTTTTACATGTTAAAGGCTTTAAGTTTGTGGACTTGACTCTTGAGCAGGACACGACTGCTGTTCTTGTAATTGAAGTGAACTCGGAAACTAACGGTTGTCTTTTACTGTTATTAGGTCATCCCACGTCCTGTGCTTACTACGGCTCTTGATGAGTGCTCTTTTGTCATTCAACACTTCCAAACTGTCTCCCAGCAAACCCCAAACGTCGCTACTTCCTACCACCGCCACTCACTCCCACCACCAGACACACTCCTCCACGATCACCACAGCCACCAGACCCATTAACCCAGGCAACGTACAACGTACCCGAACAGCCTACGTGTACTTCACACACAACAACAACAAACTGTGAAAGTAACTCTCACATTACAGTCAACAGTTATCTCGTGCTGCTTTAAATGTGCTCCACATTCTACGAATACTTCGCACCACATCCAACTTTCCCAACAAACTTTCCCCGGGTAAACATCTCGTTGTCTTCAAGTGTTTTACACGAATAATCCTCTTTCGTACATCATTATGTTATGAGCAGGATCTTATGATCACATCAAACACTTCCGTGCTACGGTGACGACAGATGATACAAAGATTAGAAGAGACATGATGAGATCGCCAAATGAATACTTTAACTACTGTACTTTAACGTTAAAATATCTACCCGTAATTACTAAAACAACTGAAATACATAGCAGTGTGATTTGTACCGTGTGCTTTTACTACTACGAAGTAATAATATAACTTCACATGATTCGTCTATATACATAATAATAATAAAATAATTTTACAATACAATCAAAACCCAACATCTCAATAATCGACTTAGGATTTAACATTTTTAACGCAAATCTACAAAGTCAACGAGGAAATCAGTGACGAAGACGACAACGCAGGGATAAAAAATCAGATTCACTATAAAAGCTGTTCAGGTGACGGTGAGCGTCGCCTGTGAGAGCCCATCTCTGGAAGATATCATACATATTATATTATTACGTGTTATATTATACTTAATACTGAGAATAAGTTAAACTACTATTATGAGCCATAATTAACACCACTATTAATACACACATATAGTGACATAATTGTACACTGGTGAAAGGTTCGTGGCTATTTCTGACTCCATTCAGTTACATTCTATTTACATACAAGGCGACAGATAATTGTAACGGATTTAATATACCTTGTGTAGAATAGTAAATGATTACGGTAAAAAGGAAGGCAGCTACAATTAATGGCGCCTGCTCTGACATGACTGTGATTCCATTTAATTATTCCTAGTCAACATTTTCTACTCCGAATACCTACAACATGTTACCGCAACATAATAATTAACGTCTGTAGACCGACAACTGAAAAACAGATTCCTTCATTTAACTTCAGCATTATCACAATGATCCACCATGAAAATATTGCACGGAGACTTCACTGCTATGTAATATATTATGACGTCTTAATGTACATCTACTATTGGCAAAACGCCCGTTTGCTTTGCTACTATCAGTAATCAATATTCAACTCTGTAAGTGTTCCATATATTATTCTCCGCAAACTTTATTCCTCCTACTTGTTTCACTCTTCAATATTATTATACTATATTCTTATTGTAAACAGGCAACTCCTTGAAATACACAAAGCGTTTCCTTTTCAGGGGATTGATAGTGTTGTAAGATTTCATTATGTGGCCACCCACACTACATTCATTAAGTGCTGCTTCCAAATCATCAAATTATTTTGTATTTAGTTAGTCTTACAATTAGTCAAGCGCCAAGCTTCTCTGTGTGGAAAGCAAATTAATATGCTAAAAGCGTTTTACGAAATACCAACAGCAGAGGTGTTTTACAATGTCTTTTTGTCTGTTATGTATGCTCAGTCTGCTCTTTCTTCGCTTTCTGTGTTCTGTCTCCATAAATAAAACTTTCATTTCTACCATCACCAAACTCTCCAACATTATTTCAATTTTGCACTCCGCATCTGTAAATCGATTCTAAACAAATTGTACTAGGACAGGCCTTAGTCCGATGAACATCAATGCATTATGTTCACTCTGTAGGTGCTTCACACTATAAACGATATCACACCGATGCAATGTATTAGTAAATTCTAGCATAAAAATCATTTTGTAGCATCAAATTATGCAAATTGTATCATCTATCTCAAATTGTAGCAACGAGTGGCAAATAAATTGACAAGATCAAATTGGCTCATAAATAAAATGAGATTTTTGACGCACGGGCATGTTTTGCAATAAGCTAGTACGAGCAGTCTAATGCACGTGCATCTACATAATATCTGTAATACCATATACGATTTCATTATATTCTTCATAATATAAGTAGACAAGGTTATTCATAACTGTGAGGACGTTAGCTGCCTTTCTACATGCCCTGATATCTACATGCTAAGGCAATGCCCTTTACCCTTTACTTTTGATTCTTACTTCCATTTACTTCTCAGCTTATTTATCTTGCTCATGAATACGAAGAACGGACTCTGTGTTGAAATGTCGGATTCTTAAAATAGAAAAACCTGTCGGTGAGGAAAAATCGTGCAAAATTATCTTAAATTGGTTAGAAAAAGTACCCTGCAAAAATAATATTTGCAAACTGGCCTGAACCTGGATTTGAAATACATAACAACTTGCATTTCTTTTTTGTAATGGGAGATCAGCACTTATGCATTGATACTGATGATGACAATAAATTCACTACTCATTCATTCACATTAACGACCATGAGCATATTTATTTTTGAAGAAAAATTTCCTGAAGCTGAAGTGGAAGGACGTTTTTCGCAAACGGGTCTGGCTTTAAACGCTTTCGCCGATGAAAATAGTCGGTTTTTCTTAACTAATATTAATTTTTCGATCACCCGGAGAATCCAAACTCATTTCATTTGCCTAAGATCTCACTATTTCTGTAATTTATATGGAATTCCCATGCCATTTCTTGTGCTATATTAGGTGATTCCTGTTGAACAGACATTACAGATTAAATTATATAAATTACTTCCTGAAAATTAGGTAGCACTCGGTATTTATATTTATGCTACCTAATTTTCAGGGGGGTCTCAGCCTCGCCTCCTCTGTTGTGACGCCTATTTAAGACTCACAGATTTTTACTCGGGCGTTTTCTGGTTAGTGGGTTTCCGACTAATGCATTCATTCAATGGATGGTAATTCACGTATTTAGCAAATACATGTCACAGGAATTTCTCATTTAAAAAACCATTAAAATAATTAGTTTTTTTAACTGTAACTTTAAAATATTTGTAGGTATTGTAAGATGGAGTTTGAAAGTATGAAAGGAAGTGGTTATTTAAAGGGAGTTTTTGTGTGCATTTGCAGATTGCAGGGCCTGCAGGAAGGAATAATTGTGGAAGTGAGAGGAGCGGTGCCAACAAAGGACGTCCCAGTGTGTGCTGTTAATACACGACTAACCAAGTGTAAGCCTTGGTTGAGTTGTGAGTAACTCTTCGCCTTGTCTGTGATTTCACTAATAGTTATGCGTGCTTTTGGTCCTATGTGCATTTAGAGCCTTACTTTGTGCTTAAGATGATGATGATGACGACGACGACAACTACAAAGGAAGAGCGACATGAGAAATGTCGCCTTTGGAAAGGTTCCAGGGAATTCCAACTTCACTTTGCGTTCTGCTTCAGACAGAGATGACATCCTGTCAAGCCATTCACATGTGCACGTACAAAAACCCAACCTCGTCGTTTATTTTCCTCCAGAATTTGACTTGACTTGCTTGTTATTCTCTTAGGTACCTACCAGAGTATCATGTCGGAGCCACACACACGTATAAATTGTGAGCAGACAGTAATAGCACTAAGTAAGTGATGTCAATGGTGATGAGGCGATGGGGCACATCATCAGCACAAACAGCCGCAACAACCAGCTCCTTCTCCACTTCTCAAATTTATCAGAGATGGGCACACACAGCACACCCTTATTATCCACACAACACACTTCTCCAATAACCAAACCAGGTGCACTCTGCAGGTCGTGTAAAGAAAGTTAAGAAAGGAAGTACCTATATCATTTTAACTCAGTTTATGACACTCTTAAAATCATTCCGTGTTTATTTAAATTTTATTTATTTAAAATGATAATTCTAATTTTGTTTCTGAACTTAATGTACTGTTTGGCCTTAATTTCAAAATAACATTATACACAAAACGCATCTATGCTGTATGAATTCAGTCATTCGTGTTGCATCACGCACTCACAATCAAAATCAGTTCATTTGGTGGTTTTAAGTGTACGTGATATTCAGATCCACGCTATATAAGGCTGAGGGTAATATTGCAAGGAGTTTAATTGGCTGGTGGAGCTGGAAGTAGTATTATGTTCCCGGGTGGTAGTTTTTGCCCATCTCTATACATTATATTAGTACTAAAACCCTACTTAATCCCATTTCACTTTCTAAACGATGCACATTATTAGTGGGTAGGACGACCATGTACTTTCATTCAAAAACATAATACCTAAGCTCGGGAGCGGCACTAAAAATAATTGGTTTAGGTACACGGACTTTTCTTTACTTTGCCTCCGTAAAGTAAAGCAAAGCACGTACGCTCTTTTCAATTTAAATCAAATTCAGAAGGTGACAGACAGTGAATGAATTGAGTATCAATTTCATTGGCTCTCTTCATGCTCCAATACCTTTTACTTCTACTCCGCCGTCCTAATCGTCTCCTCATCATTCCTTCCGGATTGTAATTTCTGTAGAAATTATACTAGAAGTCTTTTCAAATGTAAATGATCCTAATTCTTGTGTAGGTGCCTCGCGTATCTCGTATCTGCTGCTAATATTATGACTGTAAGAGTGATGTATTCACCTTCCCAAGTCTAATTCTCCTCCTTCTGACTGCGACTGCACCATAAACCTGGAGGAGCGGACTGGAACAGTAATAATTGAAGGTAATGGAGTGTGTGTGCTGGTGACATGATTCACATGATGTGCCTTTCCTCTCTTTCAACTTTATCTTCCTCTCCACATTTCTCTCCACTCATTTCAACTACAAGTTCGCCCAGCAGCAGCAGCGCCAGCCATGGCTCCATTTCCTTCCCCAGTTCACCCAAATGGTACATCAAGAGGATTTAAACTAAAGCAAATGTTATTTTAGGACTGACTGTGCCCGAATACAACAACACGCCTCTGGTTGTATATAATTTTGTTTATGCACACTAATATTGTTTATACAGACTAATATTGTGCATACGTACTAATCTACTCGCAAATAAGTATTAGTCAAAGTAGTAATTCCGGAAATATATTATCCGCGTGTAGTATTATTAAAAGCACTTCAACTTCCTTAGAGTCTGTAAAAGTTGACAAACTGCGTGTTGTAAATGATACTTAGGAGAGCAGCCCCACAAATATTCATTCATCAAGATGTGAATACAAATTTACACAAATTTAAATGCAAATAGCTTTTAAAGCACTACTTTCGTGTTTTCTACTTCATAAGCTCTCCCGTCCCTTTAAAACACCAACACTCAGGCATAATGTGTCCAACTTCTAACTTCTTCTTTATTTTATGCAACCACTCCTAACTTCTGTACAGCTTAATAATGTCTACAATTATAGCATCCACCACGTATGTACATTTTTCCTTCTCCTAGTATAAGAATATCAGTTGCACATCCTTAAAGATTAGTATGCATGTCTTTATTCACGTGCTAATAGCTTGCAGAAAGGGAAACACTATTTGGGCTGGACTTGAGAGTGTAGATTACTCGGAGAAAGGGCCGAAGAGGACAAAAACGCTGTTACAGATGAGTCCACTCCACTTGGACTTTGTGAAAGGCGACACAGTTGTGTACTGCGTGTTTTTTAATGCACACGTACCAACTATATTTATATATCCTTTTATGGACACAGAAAGCTTCTAGTCCTGCCACTTCCCACTATGAGTCCGAGAGAAGCGAAAGTGAGTGCCACTACTACTACTGCTACTACTACCACCACCACGACCAGCGGAAGAAGAATGTTTGGAAGAGAGGTATAGTTGCTATAGAGGACTGGTGTGGCACAGATATAAGATGGGATAAGCTCCAAAGAAAGAAAGTGAAGTGAAAGCGAAGCCAAAAATATCTTCTTGTGTAGAGAGAGAAAGCTGAGGCAGGAGAAAGTGATTTGGCTATCGTCTGACTGAGAGAGAGAAGGAGCTTGGCATTCCATTCCTTTGGCTGGTGGTCTGCTCCATATAAATACAGCCACTACACTCCATCCTTGTGAAAAGCCCGTTGATTTTCCCAGGATTAGATTAGTGATGTTATTAACTTTTGCAGGGCTGGTGGTGATACTTCCCCAGTCTCTCTTCTTCTTCTTCTCCCACTCTCCTCGCTTTCTCTCGCTCCACTCAGCCAGACAGAAAGAGAGTTTCATTTTGTTACTTCACGTAAGTTAGTGAGCCCATTGTCTTAGAATATAATAATGTACTTTTGTTAATGTTCTTATCGCACTTAAAACATTACATGGCACCACTACACATTATTGCGTTGCTCTGTACATATAGCCCTGTAAATGACGCTGTGCTGGTAGAACCTAGGAAGTACATAGAACTATTAGGAGAGAGGGATATGAAAGACATGTTCATATCGTAAATACAACGACATAATAATATAAACTAATATTATGACTATGGTAATAAATATCAGATAGCACAGCCACACCACTGCAACTTCACTTTCGCCCAAATAAAGTGTGACTTGCCTTTTTTCACACCATGGTATTTGTTCTAATGTCATATTCGTATTATTACACATTATATGTTTGGAATGTGTGCACTTACAGAACTGGGTGAAGGGGAGACATTGTGCCTTCTGCAATGTAATGTCTTTTTAGTGCTACCCTACCCGTTATTTGCACACAACGACCCAAATCATTAAGTGTGTGCAATATTTCAGAACGGGTGAAGCCCTAGCACCGCCTACGAGTTGTAGGAGTAGTAGAATGATAATAATAATATTACATTGAGTCGTAAACAAATATTAGGTTAGTACTCAAACACGCGTGTACATGTATTCATGATGCTAACGTGGGTTGATCTAGTGGTGCGGGTACTCTGGAGCCGGGAAAGAGGTCTACAACGTGAAGGAGGCAGGAGAAGACAGAAAAGCAGAGATCGAGTGAAAGAAGTTCTAAATGGAGAAGGAGGATTGAGAAGAAGCAATAAATTGGCGGAGAAAGTATCGATCGGATCATGATACGTGATGACGATGTGTTGTTGTTGTGTGCATGTATTTGGGGCCATATAAATACATGACTGTATGGGTCTGCTGTGTTGTTTGAGCAAAATGTGTAGTGAGTGTGTTGTAAGAGCTGGGCCATGTAGCTATAGAGAGGGCTATTGAATAACTCTATAAAGGTTTTGTTTATTTTCCTTTACTGCTACTCTACTTACAATAACTACTCTCAAACTGCTAAGTCACTCAAGTCAAGTGCTTTGCTTCTCTTTTCCTTCTGCTTTTATCTGGGGCTGCATGTGCTGTGCTTGTAGGGCTTCTGTCTCGCAGAGCAGAGCACGTTGAATATTCTTTGCTCTGATTCAGCTCTGTGGTTAGTTAGGTACCTACAGTGCATTTTCCGATTGACTTTGTGGATTCTGCAGACATTGCATTTATTTCTTTTTTTCTCCCTTAGTTTTAGGTCGTATGGAAAACTCACGTCTACATTATTGTGCTTGTACTCCATGTATGTAGCTGTGCAGTGTGTGTACTTGTGCATAATCACGTTTGCTTCAGCTCACTACTTCACTCTATCACTCTCCCTTTTCCCTGAAATTTATATATTATACCTGTACATATTCTACACGTGTTTAGCTGCTATATGCTACAGCCTCAGCCACAAGACTGCATCCAAAACACGCTGCCACACATATTACACGCAGAGCTAGTATTCCTTGCGTTGGTTCTACTTACTGTCCAAGTACAAAGTAGAAATAGTACGTGGTATGATTGACTCCACTCTCACAGCAACCGCTCCCATCCACTTCATTTCCTTCCACTCGCACTCACTTACTTTCTCCTTTTCTACCTTCATATCCATTCCTTTTCGAGCTGTGCAGAGTTGGGGCCATTTGGACTGGGGAATAATCTATACAAATGATACCTATACAGACTTTAGCAGAGCTAGTCAAATAATACGCTCCTTCACAAAAGTTGAGTTTTCCACATCACAACTCTCCTTGTTTTTCTGTACGCGACTCCGCACAGTATAGTGCCCTGTTTATCAGTGAAATTCACTTTGCGAGCTGAGCAATGAACCGTAGAAACTTTTATGTATTTTTTCAAGTCTATCAGCATGACATACTATTAGTTATTAGACAAACCTGACAAGTTTTTTTGACTTTGGGAATAATAGCTTTGCAAAACGCTTTGTCAATTGATTTCAATTTTAGTTGCAAAGGTTTGGCAAAGCCAAAGTTTTAGTCCTTTGATCATGAACAGGTATTGTGGGTGGAGCTTAATATAACTCATTTTTCTCCTTGTCAGTTTTGAAATCCTACCTCCACCAGCAACTACCGCTATACCTTCATAGTATTCTGTAAATGCAATGAGTGATTTAGAAAAAATGACAAGTCAATTTGTAGTAATAATTCTTCAACTGCCTGCATTACCTTCCTGCCTCTTCAGTTTCGTATAAATCAAAGGAAAGTTTATCGTAATTGAATTTGCTCTAATAATCTTTTTAGTATGGATGAATTCATTTGCGTTGGCACTTTTCTCTGTTGCAGTTACATGAACTATTTCAAGAGTTATGGGATTAGTAGACTTGATAATCTTAAATGTTAACGTTGAGCTCAGTGACAGCTCAACTGTGTCAAACTCACTGCTGAGAATATAAAGAAGAAATGGAACGTCTGCGGACTGCAACTGCCTCTGGTGGATATGTTCCTCATAGCACTCTATCATTACTACTTATTGGTATCACCATCAAATATTAAGTACTTTCGGACATAACAAAATATTACGCTATTTTATGTCTGCAAAGAACATAATTTCTTATAAGATAAAAGTCGTCATCATATTTTTATGTCTTCCAGCATACCTTTCCCCTGTAGCACGCCTGTACATTCAACTGATAGTGTTGTTTGTGTACCAATTTCAAAAGGCTTTACTTAAGATAAAAATGAGCAACTCTTTGAAAGCAAGATCACATATGAGAAAGTAGAACTTTATGTGTGGAATGAAGACATGAAAAAGAGGGAGTGGATTAAGTTGAACACAAAGTGGAGAAAGGAGCGAAAGAGAGAAATGGAGCAAGATATAAAAAAAGAATGGCCGATTTTTTTGAAACTGAACTTAAATTGGAATGCAGATTGCAGATGGGAAAGATATTAGAAAATTAGGGTGCGCTGTAACTCGTTTTAGCTCAGCTTTTTATTTCTGCCTTTTTTTCTTGAAACACTACACACACGAAAAAGACACACAAAAGCTAAAACTCTCAAAGCTAATGTTATTACGGGGAAACTTACACAGGAACAGTATCCCAGAAGAGAATTGCCACTACTTACTGCTCACTGTGCTCACTCCATATATTGCAATGCAGTTTAGTACGTTTTGTTCACATGCACATGAATTAATTTTTAACTGCATTTTCCATTCAATTTTACGGTTGACTGAAAATTGGCTCAAAAGGCGTCTGAGGATATGCTGCAGCAGTACAGAAAATGCTTGTCTCTTTACAAACGCAATACATTATAGACGCTGAGGCACTCATTAGCCGGGTGAAGTTAATGATTGGACCATTGGTGCGTTGAAGCATTAGAAGGATTAAGAAATTGAAGGAAAAGTGGGGCAAGAAGTGGAAGTGTGTGCGGGTGCAGAAAATGGAAAAGCGTTTGAAGTGATTTGCTGTGAATGTTGTGTAGCAGAGCAGAGAAATAAAAGTGGGAGGATGATAATGTGAGTTGCCACAGTGGTACTTTTGAGTTTTGTTAAAGTAGGACAACGATGACGACCACTTGAAAGACGATAGACTCGACAGATGCAGAAATATATCGTGGGGATAGACAGACATGGCCCAGGCAATGTTTGCATTCTGTGTACATATCTTGAGACTGCATTGTACACGTACAGAGAGACTGACTGTGTTTAGGAATTCCCAATGGAGGAATCTAATGTCCCTCGGCTTGCATTTTACATATTACCTATTTCTACGGCTATTCAGTTTGGAAATTCTGTTCAGTCGTCTTGTCCTGTCTCCCGCTACCCGACATCCACTCCGCCAGTTTTACTACTCAACTCTCTTTTACACTATTTCCACTTTTTACTCACCGCTTTCCGGCTTTCGTTCGATTATTCTTTCCCACGGAGAACCACTCTGTGTATTTACAGCTCATCTCTTAGCACCACTCGCTTTGTTAAGTCACTCCAGCAGAAGAAAGTCAAAATCGTTTTGTGGTGTCACCATTTTGCATCTACTGCCAGTGTGTCATCCATGGCAGAATAGAATGCGCATACATTTGCGCCACTACAGGTACTCAACCGGGAAAAGTGCTTCTATACACTTCTATTTGTAGTTTATTATACAAGCAAAACTGAATTCACTTACCTCGTGCACAGTCCTACTTCTGGAATACACCCTGCACCGCTAACTATTACAAATTGAACTTGCCCGTAGCCATAGGATATTCGATCTACTTAACTTTGCACATTATACAGTCACAGCAAAGCCCTTTTGGGTGCAAACGCTATAAAGGATGCAGAGGAATATGACGGAACAAACTTTTACATAATACCTTGGCAGTAGACTTATAGGAAACACAACAGATGAGTGTGTAGCTTCCATAACTGCTCCGCGTAGCGTCTGTGACTAAATAAATGTGTTCGCAGTGGCAACTATCCGAATCCTAATGTTACCCTTAGCCTCCTGGTCTACATAAAGAAAGTATCTATCATGTATAAAGCTCCTGCGCTTCTATTACACATTTATTCTATAAGATCGATATAGTGCACAGTGCACGTAGAGCAAACGAAGGCGAGTCCCTCAGAGAAATGAGCAAGCCAGGAGCAGATCTCATGCAAAGAAAGCACATCCAACAAGAAACAAAAAGTGGAACTCACATTCAACTGACAACTTTGCCAGAGTCCTATTAGCTACACACTTATGCAGTTCTACATTGTCGAACCAAGACAAACGGCAACTCCTGCCATGGCTTTACTAACCAGCTAACCCATGTAGAATAAATAGTGGGCTGGTGCTGATATACAGCCACCTCCATTCTTCCATCATAAATATTCTATTATGAATATTCCATATAACACAATGTGCATTACTCTTCGCATTCAAAGCATGTACACATTACAGAAACTCTCAATGGCAAATTCAAATAACTAAAATCTATAACGTCTTACTCCGCGTGTGGATGAGAGAAATCCACACTCCTTTCTAAACTGTTACTACTTGAATAGTATACAATATTTGCAACTTCCGTAGTTATACAGAATTGTGAAATGGTGAAAGGAACATTTGATTTCTCGTAACTTCAACTTTCTTCTTAGTTTTATCACATGAGTTATATTTACCATCCTCCTTCTCAAACTAAATTAAATGCCGTAATGAGCCTGATACACAAACTCTCATTTTAGTATTCATCATGCACGACAACTTCAAATCAAAGAAACCGATTTAATATTTCCTTATTTTTGACGAAATTAATTATTTCGAGGTCTGTACTATGCAATGACGTTGTCAAATTCAAAGAAGCTGCCTGAAAATGAAATATGGGTGATCCACATCCTGGGTGGTTCCATAGCAAAAGAACTGAAATAAACCATTCAAGACGGATGTAATAAAGTATCGAAAGTTCATATTGCCACAATTTATCAAAAACAATCGAATTTATTTAATTTAACTACAATTTTATGGCAATGGAATGAAGGAAAAACAATTTTTGATTTTGCGCTAGGGCCACACATGCATGTTACGGCACTGGTGCATATAATATGACTTATGCCACGGATTGACCCCAAGACCACGCACACAAAGTTTGAATGATTTAAATTAACTCGTTCGAAAGTTATTGCAAGTATAGGCAGATAGACAGAAAGACAAGAGGTCCTTTATGAAGTATCTTTCGATACTTAATATGTATTAAAAATAGTAGATTTGCATTTAAATCTCTGTATCTCTAAAAAAAGCAATTAACACTTCAAGTAGACTTCAATCTCGACTTTCTATGCGAAATTATTTTTGTGTGCAACTGTGTAAAAATGTTTTTGACACTTGTAAAATGTGAATACTATGAAAGATGTGAGTCCCAGTTCCGAGCAGAAAGTGACTCTCGTCATTACATTGCTGTAAGTTCTGTGTGTGTAAGTTACAACGCTTAAGATTTGACTTTCTCTTACTGCACCGACGTTACACAATGTGTCTACAATGCAATGTAGTACTATTAGGAGACTTTCCTCCCACTGCATTGTCTTAGGGGTCGCACACAAATCTTGAGGACCAAAAAATCCGGATTTTCGACCCCCCCCCCCACCCTCCTTGAGTATTTTTGGCGAACCCCCGTCCCCCTACATCCTCAACACTTCACAATTTATGAAGCACTATTCGAAATTTCTTTCAATTGTCTCACGTTGCAGGAGAGATGGTGTTGGTAGCTACTTTCAAGATTCGGTGCTGGTTGTAAAATGTGTGCCCTTTTAAACAATTATTTTTGTCTCGAAGACCAGAACTCAGAGCCCCCCACCCCCATTGAGGACTTTTTGAGTATATTTTGCTGACCCTCCACCCCCTATGCCTGTCCTCAAGATTTATGTACGGCCCCTTATTATATCCTTTCTTTCTTCCCACTCACTAATTTACGATACATGGTGGTGGCTTACATAAAGTTCACTCCAACTGTTATACACATATAATATGCATAATAATAATGATAATATTATTATACTAACACTAAGAGTTACGGCGCATTACATGATAGACTTATTGTTAGTCATCCTTAGTGAATTGCGGCGCGAGCGAACACCCCAATGGAGAATGGGTTGGCAGATTGAGCCATGCCACGCAAACTTAGCTTTCGAATGCACCACTAGAACACGTATACCAAGTTTGAAGTCATTATCTCAAACCGTTCTTCAGTTATCATGCAAACAGACAGACAGACAAATACGAAAAATTACTCCCATACAAGTAACTTCGTTACTTAATAGTTGTAGTTTTTTGTATAGCATCTTTAGATTGATTGGAAACGTTTTGGATAAATGAATTGTACGTATTTTGTCATTTTGATTTGCATGTGAGATATTTTTATGTATTACGTGAAATATGTCGCTGTGATATTAATATTGCAATAATCTAACACTTATCATTTATACAGCACGCGTTTGTCAACTTTTACAGACTCGAAGGAAGTTAATACTACTACTATGCATTAATTACTCTTTATGCTCTTTTTTTGTTTGAAGCCCACCCACTCAGTTTACAAGGGTTACGAAGCCACACACGTCCTTCGCTTTCTCTTCACAAGTGGGAAAAGTATCATGAGATGGGTGTAGCAGATTTGTATGCAGTTTGCAGCAGAAAGAAGCACTATTACTATCAAGTAAAATATTCAGAGCCAAGTTACTTCTGTGTGTGTGTCTAGTACACGTCTAATTTGTTCTTTCACAGTACAGAGTACATTTTTTATCATTTGCAAGCATAGCCGGATGGTGATAGTGGGTAAAGAGAGTACTAGGAGCACTACATGTAGGACTATGGGACTGTTGTATTATAATATGGTAAGGAAAGGAAATTGTTCTGTCTGGTTGGTTGAGAAGATGTAAATACCATTCAGTCATTGTAGATGTGATGGAATATTCATGCAAGTATGTCAATTCCTTTGTACTGATGTTGTAATGCAAAGAAAATCCTTTCATTGCATTGCTCTAGAAAACTCGCATGGGACGACTTGAAATATTATTTGCTCATTTCAACTTTCTATCTGCCTCGTGCCTCTCTTTGTAGTCCAGACTCTGCTCTGCTTCCACCAGACCGTCTTATCTTCCTTCCATCAAAACGCTTTCTTTTCTCAAGACGTTCCATTTGAATTCATTAAACACTCCCTCGGGGGAATTTCTCTTGCTGTGAAAAGCAAGGCACTTCAAACTCAATACCTAACTCTTACTACATTGCACTGTGTACTTACTAATGGGCCTTACTCCTTTCCCTCACATCAAACTGCTCATTAAAATTTTAACTGTTTCAAGGAATTTGGAAATAGGTAAATCATGACTTGGCATATTTCATTTTATTCCGGACGTGTTGAAATGCTGGGAGGGCATGTGGAAGCAGTTCGAGTAGAAAAAAACTGGAGTCACTGACAAAAATTATTCTTATCTTTGAAAAAGGTTTATAAATACCCTGGGAAAAGTGTGCATGATTCTTACGGGGTTTGAGTGAGGGTCTTTATGCAGTGAGTGCAGATAATCGTTAAATGAACGACTGTCTCCTCCGCTTGGGTCGAGTTGTACAATCCATAAAAGCCGGTGCGGTGTGGCAGACAGACACATTTGCAAAGAAATGGAGCAACTATACTACACGGCTGCAGCAGCGTGTTATTTTTACTGAAGGGAGACGTTATGTTTGTGGCTGGCTGTCGTGGTGGAAGATGGTACGGTGGATGGAGTGGACTATGGACAATGGCGGGTGATTGTGGTGGGGAGGATTCGGGATGAGTGTGGAGATGGACGTAAAGATTGAGAGAAGAGCGGAAGAGAAAGACTTGTCTTGGGATTTGATGATGGTGATGACCCAGCGACAGAATGATGTGCCATTCGAGAGAAGAGAAATGGTTGAAGGTGATGGCCCGAACGAAAAGAGAATGAGGAGAGGACGGCAGTTTGGACCACCGAAATAGATGCAAGTGGGAGGAAGAGGGTTGACAAGTTGTCCTATCTTTTTCGCATGACTTCCACCCAAAGGCTCTCTGGAGAGACGTGGAAATGGATAAACCTAAATTGCTCTTCTTATCGCCAGGCCGTGTCCTTTAATGAGTCCCGTACCAAAAAAGTTGCTGGCTACATTCCCCCGTGTAAACGAGTACTCGACTTTCCTTCACCACCAATAAAAATTTTCTCCAACACAAAACACAATCCCAACGCACAACAACCACGCACGTTCATTTTATTAGCTAGGTCGCTAGATCCATCTCATGTGGTAATTGCACATTCATTGAAATAACAAAATCTTTATGGTACAGTGGCTACAGATGACAGATACACGTACAATGAGAGTAATCAACTCAAACAACTCCAGTACTCAAGAAGCTCCATGACCGTGTCTCTTTACTTTATAGTCTATAGTGCTGAGTTCTTTTGGCCATACTCAATATATTTCTTACTCTAATAAGTGCAACCTTAAGATAGGTTGTGTTTCCACACAGTACTCGATCGAACTTGGAGTACCCATGTATGGTTCACTCTGTATGCGAAGCAAACACGCGTAACAACAGTCAGACAAACAGTAAATAAATGGAAAGGCATATAGACGTTTCAAGTTCGGTCTTCAAATAAGCCATTGGTCAACGGAGCATATAATATAGGTACTAAAAGTGTCGTAAAAATTGGAATTAAAAGCACAATTATGTAGAAGATTTGAATTGCTCACAGACTTGAAAGTAATTTTACGCCAGAGTAATATTTGCAAGCATGGTACTACAGGTAATTATGCAAAAGCAAGCTGAATGTGTCAGAGCTCATAAAGAAGTTGACCGTTTCACCGTTTGATGGTTCCGTTAAGACGAGGAGGTGATATTGTCAAGCAGTTCAAACTACAGATTTCCTTAAGTTTTCTATTGAACAAGTATGTGTAAAATTATAAGCTAAAAATCGAAAAAGTTTCTTATATTATTCATCGATCTTATATCATCTTGGAGAAGCAGAATGACATTGAAAACGAAGACGAAACGTTTTCTGTAGTTGAACGGTGAATGAAGAAGTATTTAGCGTTGGTCTCAACTCTCAACAATGCCCAAGATGTGGAAAAAAACTCAGGGTTTTGTGAAAATTGTATTATGAAAAACCTTCCCGAGTAGAACTTTTAATACTGCATAGTAGATGCACGATGCACACAATGTGTCTGGAAATTGTACATAGTTTGACCTACTCTATCGCAACTCCAGGAACTCCATACCCGATAACGTCCTTGACTTAGGTATTCATTACTCGACTACTCCACAATACCACAATAGAGGAAGTGAGCTGTACTCTAAAGGGCGCACACGGAATAAATAGAAGCGTTGAAGCGAACAACATTTTGAAGTAGAATATTATGAAACATTTTCTCTGAACATTTTAAAGTCCGCCTCCAGTTTATGGAGATACAGTCATAATATTATACGTGTAGTGAGTGTACTCAGTGGAAAAGCCCTAGGGTAAGTCTAACCATTAGGACAATTTACAATATTTTGTATTGTCAGCCTTTGAGTCATTTTGTATTCTTATTAGAAGATGGATGAAAAAAGGACGAAGTAAAGTGTGAATAGCATCGCTTGGAGCTGCTTGTTTCTCATTCTCTGGAAAGTAAAGTCAAAGATAAAAGAATTGGCTCCAGTTAATTCGGAATGGTCCGGTGTAACGGATATGCACTGTCTAATACTTCCTCTACCGGACCCAAACATATGATTATAGCTATGACCATTGTTGCCAGACGAGCAGGAAGCACCAAAAGAGAAGCCAAGGACGAAACAATGCATTTGAGTACAATGACGAGAGGAAATGACTGCAGCTTTGGCGGCAGAGACAGTACAGGATCAGCACAGAAGTCACTCACTCTCAGTCCGCGTCCGTCATGTCAGCCTGAAGTCGGTTCCCGGCTGTGCGTTGTGTGTGGTTGGCCAGTTCCGACTCAAGCAACACTACACGCACATGAACAACTGAAGAGCATTTAATTAAAAGTCAAGGATGTCCAGAGTCTGTTAAGACTCCAACTACAGTTGCTACAGCTATGTATGTTGGCTGTGCAGAATGTAACATCCGTGGAATAGTTGCAGTAGTGTGGGTTATAGGTACAGCATTAAAAGGAAGTAAACTAAATGGCAAACTTGATGAAATGAGATCAGAAAGCGGAATGAGGATGCAATTCGTGTCGATCTCATTCTACGTGGCAGCGCCACATGTTCTTATATGTAACAAGAAAAACAACATGACCAATCAGCTTTCCTTCCTCAGCCAAATAAACTTATCGTCGCTACTTACTTCTTTGTCTCACTCACCAATTATACACCCACCACAGCTGCATGCCCAATTCACCCACTAAACTAACCACCGTTTGTACAACAATGCAGGGTTTCAGCATCACAGCGGCATGAATATAAACGGGTAAATAATATTTTGCAGTTGATTACACTTAAGACACTTGCAAAGAGAAGTCCAGGTAATCGTCAACGAGTTTCCATTATGCAGCCATGAACTTTTACGCATACAATTTAGTAGTATGGGCAAAGCAGTTAAAAGTGCAGCATATGGATTCATCAAATTCGTGTTTTGATTTTTCAATGAAGCCAAGTGCACTGGCAGGTTGCAGGCAGGCAGGTTGCCTTACATTTTTTGTTACCTTTACTTTACATGTTAATAATATAAGATTATTTATAAGACTCTGTACTCGAGCGGTTTTTGCTAACAAATTGGGAGTGTCCAACCTGAACAATATTAAAAGGGTTTTCACAACGACCCCATGCCCTGATAAGCTTAGGTATTTTGTTTTTGCATTTATAAAGTAAGAATAGGAACATAATAATAGTTTCCTTGTTAATATGTAATGCGATTCCAGTGAGGCTCACCGCTTCCATGTGAATTTCCGTTGTGTGTTTAGCGTACACTATGTAAGTACATGAACTGCATACGTTTAGCTGAATTTATAATATAAGTAGCGTGTTGGAGGATTCTTACATATTTTATTACATTTTCTATTTACTTAACTAGCTTTTGGGGTCTTGGCTCATGAAGTTCTCAGCCAACCTGAACTCCTAACGCTCAAACAACAACGAATGTTAAGTCGACTTAAAATTCGTTGCAGATACAAATTTAATAGCGCTGAGACAATCTAACGCAAGGCTTGCGTCACAAACAAAACTTTAACTTAACTTATTTCCTCCCCTTATTCATAGTCTGTCAACTCCGTCTATGAGAAACTGCAGTGCCCGAATTCTCACCACACCACTATAACTACACAACCCACGAATTCGGATTTTCTCGCTCCTGATTGTCACCATACTATTTGTAATTTAACGGAAGGTACGATGTCTGTGTGCATATGAAATTGCGGAATGGAGGAGTTTGGGAAGATTGGGTTGTTGGAGGAAGAAGTGGAATTAAAGGATAAATACGGAAGGCGGAGACAATAAGAAGCTGGAAGGAGTCTCGGAGTACTTACTTGTAATTGTATTGAGCATAAAAAGCGTTTGTGAAATATATTGTGGGTCTTTATCTTGAGATTTCATTTCACAGAGATAACCACTGTGGTCATTAGCATAATGTCTCCATTGTCTTCAAAAATAATCTCGTGCACAGAGCAAGTTGCTTGGCTTCTGAATTCCTCGTAGCAAAGGTTAATATTTAAACGATGTCATTCCAGATGACACTGAGATTATCATTTGTATCTTTCCAACAGTTTAGTCTTCCAACTTCTCATCTTGTACAAACTCCCAGTCATGTCGTTCCCCGCTCTTTTTACGCATAATGAAATTCCAGTCTTCATTCTCATCAGATATTACACTACAAGTACAACTACTGCTAATAGTAATAAACCGGTTCAAAATCGGGCGTAAACAAGTAACGAAGCGTACAGTGGCATATGTATTGTGAACTATGACACGGCAACATTAACTGTGACATCGACAGATCGACACTTCAACTGTGACATGGTGTTAGCAGCAATATAATTACTATG
Source organism: Pogonognathellus flavescens (assembly GCA_019776165.1). NCBI lineage: Eukaryota > Metazoa > Arthropoda > Collembola > Entomobryomorpha > Tomoceridae > Pogonognathellus > Pogonognathellus flavescens. The sequence continues at coordinate 18,913 of JABASD010001167.1, read as the reverse complement.
GCTAGCACATGTATTTAAAAATATCATGTCAATGAATCAAAATATTCAAGCATTGGCGATCTTCAAATTCAAAAGCAGTCTTCACTTTCGTTGTAATTGTTTGCATTCAATGTTCAAGGGTGTATTTAAGAGACTCAAGCATCCCCTAGAATAAAAACGGGTGTATTTGCAGTCTTTGCAGTCAAATCAGTCTTTTGCCCCAGATATCTAGAACCCTCCAACTGTTACGCTCATGGTTGTATCTTTACAGTGTCAAAGGTCAATTGACCTTTCAATGAACCCCTAGAATAGTACATGTACTAACAATAATTTTGATGTCGTTATCTCAAATTTTGTTTCAGTTATCGTACACACAGATATACATAGGCAATGAATTACCGATTGACCCATCTTCGAACTTAACCTGACGTAAAACCTTAATAGTTTGTGTACCAAGTTTGAATGAATTATCCTAAATCTTTCTTGTGTTATCGTGCAGACAGACGGACAGACAGACGGCAGACTGTTCCGATACAACCATCCAATAATATCATCCCGCAAATTGGATTGCTAAACTTAAACTGTGTATGTCAGACGAATTTATTTTTCTCCACTACAGCTTACAGCAGCCTTGCTCTCTTTTGTAGGTCATACAAACATCCAATTGAACAATAATTTCTTAGAATTGTGTTTTCTGCTATAAAACGAAATGCCATTGACGAAGTGTAATTAATATAGGTAGAAATAATATTTCGGCAGTGAACCATTATATCAGGCCAAAATGATTTTGTTAATTACTAACTATCTTACTCTTTTGTCTTCTAAGCTGATCATTGATAAATGTCTGAATAAAGAGCGGTTGATGAACAAGGCAAACTTGTTTCTTTCGATAGTTATCTTGGAATTTATAGCTTATATTATTTACAGTTTATTTATAGCTTTTGATTGGTAAATTGGGCAAAATATTTATTTAAATACAATTGAAACTTTGGAACTTTGGGCTGACTAAGTAGTTTGACGACACTCAGTCCCTCAAGGGTCTTTGAGACCTCATTATAGTTGGGTAGGTAGAGTAGGTACTTAAGTAGTGCATAGGCATTAGACATGTAGAATAGAATTCTGTAGTCAGACTTGACAAAAGATGTTGAAATCCCTTGGGGTAAGATTTGACATTGCGCATACCTAATTAGCCGCAACGTTCAGTTTTTATTTTCATTTGTCATACGTTATAAGTAAGCTTGAACCTTTAATTTTGTTTGCTGAACAAGTCGGTTGTTAGTGAAAGTTAAGTCTGTGCGAACAATAAGCGCAGTTTTCTTTCCTTTCACTAACAACAATGAAGCAATTATTGCTTGTAAATCCTTTCCTATTTTGCTGTCGACCTTCCCTTCGTTTCTCTTCTCCACTTCCTTTCAATCCCTTTCTTTCCCTTTCTAGTTTCTCACTATTCTTTCCAACTCGCAGTTCCACATTCACCAACTGCTCTTTTTTATTTACTATACATAAAATGACGAGGAAAATGGAAAACACTGAGAGCATATTCAACTATGCCATTCAAAATCAGAACAGTTGCAACGACTAGTGCCATGTACGCGTATAGATATGCTCATTGCTCATTTATAAGCTTGCAAATGGAAACATAACTGAGTTAACCCGTCATCCCAACTGCAATTTGCTTCACTGCTAAACATTAAGCACGATATGGTTTTTGTATTATTAGACATGGATATAATATTATTAGCGATGGATGTAGCAGACCTGCCTTTCTTTCTTCCGCTGTGATGTTTTCTTTAGAAATATAAATCTGAATAAGCCTCATCATGAATGCTTTATTGGGAAAGGCTAATGTAAAGCCAGTGTAAACACAACGTACGGAGAGAGAGAGAAGAAAAACAGCTTATGAATAACCCTATACAGAGAATTAGTCGTTTTTCTTCCGTATCTACTCACATATCCTGTCTCGCTCTACATTAAGTAGCGAATATTTACAACGTAATCCTGTGAAACAAATATACGAGACTGCCTTCCCTACTAACTGCCTACTGCTGCAAAAAATATTAACATTTAAATGCGCCACGCACTTTTATACAGTGGCTGTGCTTCCATGTCCGATAAATTAGTTCTACGAAGTGACGCTTATGTACGACCTTTGTATGCAAAATAAAATGAAGAAATTAAACAAGAGACACAACTTATACCATTCATATTTTTCCAAAGCAATTGTTGTCTTACTTTGTGTTTGTGTACAGTTAATGGGGTTGAAATCTGTTCCCAGAGAAGAATATTATTAAAATACCAACACATTGAGTAAACCACAGGACAAAGCATACATACGTTATTAGCGCTATATGGTGGGACAAAAGTATTCGTGTACAAGTTCCAGTGAAAGAAGTTTTTGCATTTCGGTAGAAGTCGACATGAAATGCATAAAAATGAAAAGACGCCGCATAGGCAAAAGAAAGAGTTCGAACCAAGGGGAGTCTAAATAGATTTGAAGACAAAAAATCCGGATTTTTTGTATTTTGGATAAGCCTCATATATTTACACAGCAGCAACAAAGACTAAAGTAATCGCTGCACATAGCAGTGCTGAGGAAAGTAAAGTAAAACTGGATACAAGTGATGGTGGTAGGTTTTAAGAAGAGCGTACTAGAATGTCTGTGTAGTAGAAGAAGGAAGGGAAGAGGAAAGAATACTCCTGTCCTGTTTAAGGAAAATGAACCGTGTAAAAGGGCAGTGAAAATCTGACGGAACCGCAGTGGCAGAAAGTAAAAACACTCGAGTAGTCGTGTTAGGCAATGTCTCGCATAGAATCTCAAGTTGGAGACAAACGCAAATTCCAGAACGACAACTCCGCTCTCTGCCACTCCGTTCTCCCTTGGCGTATTCTTCTTCTTCTTGCTGCATGCGTTGCTTTCTGGTTGCTTTGACAGGAGGACGACGACGACAAGGACGACGAGGGTCTTCCCACTGAAAATATTATAACTTCAAGTTTCTTGCGGTTTTCTGACTGTGGCGACGATCCCATGTCTTCTCCTTCACTTGTCCTTTGCGTAATGTTGCTTGCTCTCGCCCTTTTCCGCAATTCCATTGTATACAGTCGTGCCATTGTGAAAGGAGAGGAAGAAGCAGGCAGACTGTGACAACCAAGGACACAGACTATTTACACAACCTTCGCATAGTGAGACAAGTCAACGCAAAAGAGAGATGAACGCATTCCACCCAAATGTTACACAACAGCACACGCACAATTTCTTCGCACCACAAACAGTCAAAGTGCGAATGCGAATCCAGCAACAGCCACAATTCATTCTCTCTCTCTCTCCTATTACTCCATTAATAAATACACCAATGTGAGTCCCAACAATCCTCAGTTTTGGCACTGAGACTCTTTCCTAGAAACAATATTACCATAGTAGTGTACACACGCAGAATAGTTGGTATTTATGTATGTAGTGTGTCTTTTGTGTAGTATACTAATATAATATTTACTTTAGCTAAATTATTGTTGTAGGGAGAAGAGTAGGAGGAGGAAGAAGAGGAGCGTGGTGAGAGTTTGCTTCATTTTCCGTGTAATAGTTCTGCACGCACTCATTTGCACAGAGAAAGTCAGCCAGAGTTGACACAACCACACAAATGCCCTGTATACGTTTTCCTTACTTAGTAACTTTCCCTTGGCGATACCAAAGTCTTATCTTCCCAACTCGACTTAAACTTGGCATATATTAAGCAAATGGAGTGACACTTTGATTATTTTCTATCTAACTATACTAACTAACAACTAATTTGTATTGCCAAATATTTCCTGGCTACAGGGACAACCACTTATAGGTACTTTACTTCTACTTACATTACTTAGTATTCATTGGTATATAATTCCATCTAACGATACTTAAAATTAAAAGTGGAGGTACATGGTTTACTACTCAATTATGGCAGAAGGCAGCTGGAAATACATTTCGCAGATTAATGGAACGACACAACAGAAATAATTATACTACTGTAACCTACCACCAATCTATTTCATATAAAATAGTTTAAAAAACAATACTTACTCCGCTTTCTTTAATTTTGACTAATCAATATTGCACATAAAATAATATAAATAATGTTCTGAAAGAGGGACTCAATAACGGGTGATGTGCACAGTAATGACAATAAAAAACCTAGTACTACGTATGCTCTCTGAATTTGTATACAGGAAGTTTTAACTACATTCCCTTGTAATTCCAAGATTCATTGCGGTACTGAAAGTAATGATATTAATTATCTGTATTAATTGCATTTCTCGGATAGTCTTGCACGTGGTGTTTATTATTACTATTTTGCTGTGGGGAAAGGAGGACGGAGAAGGGAGAGTTGGTAGCGCCATAGAACAGACAAACAAACGGCTTAGCTTTGTCAACTAAAACCACACTGAGAATACAGCCATAGGAAAATGTGGTGGAATGAATTGGAAGGAAGCGACAGAGAAAAGAGCACACAACAACTGACTGGACTTTGGAAAACTAAACTTTCCGGAAACCGAAATCTAGCTAACAGCTAATCTCCTCATTAAAGCAATTCCTGGAATCCACACCGACAAACAAACTGAACGACACGAATTCCAAAAATACAGAAGCACACTTCCATTATATCTCCCTCCCTCCGCTTCTGCTTCACACAAAATTACCATTATCTGTTACAATTAATGAGAACTGCGGTTCACAAATTCCTTTGTCGACCTACAAACAGAACAATTTCAAATTGTAGGTAAACATTAAATAACAATAAAGATAAAGAACTGGCCAAACTAAATATTGTTTGCTTTGCACTTACCATTCTCAGGCCATATTTCCGCCAGGCGCCTTTGCTTACCCTCTGAGACCTTTACTGAAGTTGCAATGGAACATTGCAGGACGAAGGTTTTCTCACAATCGTAATCATCATCAACTCATGACAATACTCAAAAGCTCTCCTAAAGGTTTGCAATGTTATTTTCAAGTGCCGAAATTCTCTCTGCTTCACATCCTCTCAAACACTCAACTCATTCAACACGCACTCAAAGTGAAATTCCGAGACGGGTTCTTCAGGTAATAAATTAGTGAGCCTTATGACGATAATGAAGGATGAGAGAAAATTGCACATTACTGAAATAAGAGGCATGCATGAGCCTACTTACTGAAATTACATGCGCAGCTTTCTCTTTCAGCTTACACTTGAACTTCTCTATGCATTATTTTGATACTCGCAATTTGTATGACCATGACGCCATCCTAAGCCGAAGACGTTTACATTGCGGTATGTACGTCAATTTATACTGTTGACAAATACTTTAACCGTTTCTCTCCAACATTTATTGCCGGATTACAGAAGTGACTCCTCATAATTCCTCCTGAACATTATACTAAACAATATAATGGAAGTAGATCATTTAAATGTTCTGGTTTTAATTGGTATACAAGTGTATAATATAATTTATAAATTGCGAACAATGCTATCTTTGAATGCAGAAAAACTAAAACACGAGAAAATATCTTAACCTCGGAGGTTACTTTGTAAGTTCATTTTTCTGTGACACGAGTTAGTTCATAAAAAATAACAATTATTTTAATGTCAAGCTTTCGAATTAAAATAAAGTTTATTTTTTATGAACTACCTCGTGTCACAGAAAAATGAATTTACAAATCTTGAAAATCAATAATAAAGTACAGAAACGATTATTTTGCCGTTATTAAGTAATATGATTTTATTTCAACTTCACTTTCGACTAAAAAACATATAGCAGTATGCATTTCTATCTATTTATTAACATATTTTTAATCGAAATTTATTGAATTGCTTGTTTTGAATATATTTAAAACGAGATAACTTTATTATGTAAGAAATAGAAATTATAAAACAGAATTAACATGATTTCTATTACATACAACTAATAATTACGCAAAAGTTACCTGAGACATCTGAGAAACAAAATTCTGATTTAATTGATGTCTATTACATATCTTTTGACTTGTCATTTATTTATTAAAATTAAAATTAACATAAATAGAAAAAAATATTGAGAAATAACATTGCTTGAAGATAGGAAAAAACTGGACTTTAGTTTAACTTCGGTAGTGAAAGTTAATTGCACTGTAAAATACATTTTTCTAAAGCTAATGAAGGATAAACTGAAGACTTGACATACAGCTTCGCTTTAAAAGACAGTTATTTGGAGATAAACCATTGCAAAATGGAGGTAATAAAGGTTAACTAACTGTTACCTAACATTTGCTTACTGTTGTCAACTGATTTGCCAATTGCTGTTGTCAACTGTTTTGACAGACTTTGAACGAATTAAAGTTGATTCATAGTTCGAGATATCGAATTACATCAGACAGAACATTCTTATAAAGTAGCTTCCGCTACTAAATTTTGAATGTCACCGACTGACTCCATTCGAACTTGGCCTTTGCTGTGACTTAGAGATCACATCTTATGAAAAGTTTGAACTGGTGAGTTATGGTATGGTGGTCCCAGACGGACAGACAGACACTACCATTCTTATAAAGTAGCTTATGCTACCTAATAATCGGTTTGCATTGTGTTCAACTTAATAATTATCGTTAGAGACTATAGAGACGTAAGTTTGTAGTAGTGGAAGTGGCAAACAAAGGTGGTAACGAAGGGTGTAGAGTTACGGCTTACCACCACGGAGTGATGATAATAGCGCCCTTTGAATCTGTGGGAGCTTCCAAAGTGCTTCCTTGGCGGGTAAGCAGTTTTCTTCTGCTGCCCGTGCTGCTTGTTCTCCGCCAGTTTCGCACAGCAGCCCCTGACGCCGAAGAGTGCGGAGAGTCAGATTTCAAAGGACATCGTTCGGTGGGTTGCTGTTGATTGGAGTGCGAAGGACTTTCCATTTCAGCAGCAACAGCAGAATGACGGTGGTGGGTTGGACGTGACGATTCGTGTCTCAGTGCTGTCATTTGTATCTCTTCTGATGAGTGGATTGGGACATGAGAGGCATTGTCGTTGTTTAACAAGGTGTTCGTCCCACTCCCTCCACCGCACTCGGCCAAACTTGAAAAAGAACTCGAGTCTCTGCAGGAATAACATTCAAACGGTCGTTGTACTTGTAGCGCTGTACTTGTAGCGCTTGTACAACAAAGCAAGTCAACCAATCATCATAACTCCCAGTGCATAAGCAAACAAAAGAAAGACCCACTTATCATTAGCTCTTTGTACCCACAACCATCAATTAACCCGCACAGAGTGGCCAACAATCCTCGCAACTCCGCCGCATTAAATCTCTACAAACAGCTGCAGCTTCACAAAATGAAAGCCTGGGTCAAATGATTAAACTAAAGGGTGGGTATGGCAGGAACTCACAAAAATCATTCTCTCCACCCACCCACACACAATACACGAAACATCCACTACGAATACTCCACTAAGTATAAATACCACACGACTATAATTGAAATAGCCAATAACAGTTATAGAATTGCGATCATAAAATTACTCAACTGCTGCCACACATAAGCAGACAAAGGACATAAAAGCATTGAACAACTCTTGCAGCCATTTCCTGATTGTCTCTGTAACTGCGCCCGTCTCCCTCTCTTATTCTTTTGTACGACGGCAAATGAGAAAAATCATTTTTAGTCTACTTAAGACTCTTAATGAAATTTTGTGACTGACGGACCCATCATTCTCTGCCCTGAGAACAACAGGCAGCTTTTAAGTGTGGCGTATTAACGAAAGTAGTAGGTGGTCCGATGCAGTTGTTTCAGCAAGGGGTATCAAAAAACAGAGTAGACAGAACAATGTTGTAGCATTCACAAGAGTGACGAGGGCATTGTGCTGTAAACACTGTAAGGCTTATAAAAGCACAAGTATAGAAAAGCGTTGTGTATAAAATAATAGTCGCATTAAGTGCACAACTGCTAAAAGTGGAAGAAAACAACGGACACTTCTCCGCCGGCAAACCTCAGACTGTCCTGTCAACCAATATGGTCTAGAAAATACAACAATATTTTACAAAAGAACGTCTGATGTACTTACATTAAAATACAATATCATTTATAATTATTTTATTGTGCTTTTTATTATATAAAAGAAAAGCAGCTTTGACTCTAATTATGTATAACTTTTGTTACATTGTTGTTGGTCAAAGGATGTGTGAATTTGGGAGAGCGAAATGGACTGGGACAAAATGGTGAAGAGAATGGAGAAGCTTTGTCTTTTGTTCAATGCCTCTCTTTGCTTCCTCCTCGTAATTAATGCCATTGTTTCTCTGCAGCTAATGCTGAGCATGTAAAAAGGCATTTTCTGCTAACTGGCCGTGTTCCTGGTCAAATGATGTTCAGCAGAGTTGACTTGACTCTATAATGTAATGTACTTTGGTTAGCACTACTAATAGTTCATTGCTACCTATACTAACTCGTATTCAGTCACACATTAACTAAGACAGTGTTTCCACATCTCCACGTGGCCACACACACAAATACACATCGCAGTACCCCACTACTTTTTCACCATCCCTAACTCTCGGGCCTGTTTTCATTCAAGTCCATGTAGTTTCACCATGCATTGCTTTCATCCATTAGTTAACTCCAGTCCAAATGAATGCAATGCTTTCTCCAACTTTTTGTTCCCTCAGTTATTTAAGTGCAGGGCAGTTAAGCTTAAGCCGAATAACTCTTCCGTACTCGTTGTAATATTGGCAAATCCTCTTCATTGCATTCTTATCGTGCTCTGCACTTGAAGCAATGGAATTTACATGATGTAAGTAGCTGTGAGCATTTATTGCAACTCGACACATACGAGGTCACTCTCAGGTAGTAGGAACTACTTGTAAGTATGCTCTGCAAAAAGTGTAGGCAGTGCTGTATGTAATGTAAATGGTAAACTTATAGGATGAGTTTGGTTGGTAATGTGGAGGCGAGTGCTGGGATTGAATTGGATTTGGAGAGTTGGAAGTGTAGTGGAAACGAAGTGGTAATTGGGTGGCGTGTGGTGGTGGTTGGTTTATAATATTATAATAGAAGAGTTTGACTAGTGGTAAGAGTTACAGTTTGGTTGTTGGATGAGATGTGTTCGTTTCGTTTTACATAAATTGGAATGGATGATGTGGATGAATGGGACTGGGAGAAGAGAAGGGGAGCGTTAAGGCTCTTCTGATTTCTCAACCTCAGTCTATTAATTAAATCCATTATACATTCATTGTAGGTTTGCCATTTGCCACAAGGGAAACTAATGGGACTCAAGTGAACTGAACTGCCGTAAGTACATTCTGCAGTCACAACTTTCACCTTTCGCTATTCCTTACTATTGCTATAACATTCTGTTGTACAGCGCTGTGTGCCATGCGTCCACAGGGAATTCCAGCAGTGTGTGAGTGGATATACACGTCGTGTATGGACAGGGACGTATGTGCCACGGAGAACAGAGGCAGGCGGAATACAAAATGAATGCTCTTTGCGAGAGAACTGTGAAACACACAGCCTCCTGTTCTTCAGCTCGGTGTCTGCTGCTCCTGGAAAGTGGAGCGCAAAGTAGAAGAGCTGGGAGGATGTGGACTCGGAGGGATTTCGTTTTTAAATAATCTACCTGGTGGTCTCTGGACAGGAAAAGTGCTCTTGCACTTCATTACGTGTCATAGCGCGAGAACAAAGCAGGTAGCAACTAACAATAAGTAAAATGCTTAGCAGCTTCTGCAGACACAGCCTCATGGGCTCCATAGACTCCTCGGAGAACTGTAATTCTAAAACAAATGGGGCAACGTCAACATTTTCTCTGCAGCTCCAACTCTCTTCTTGTACAATCACTCTCCTTTCTTCTCACTTTCTTCTCTTCTGCCAGAAAACGAGGAAGAAAAGAAATTTGTGCTACGCAGAGTCTGGCTATTTCTCTCGCAAGAATATTTTCCGTATTCTTGTTGTGTAATTCTTCTAAACATGCAAACAAAACGAAAAGTCAAATGATTAAAAGCCCGTAGGATTCTCCTGCCCGTATTTTATTTTCTGCTTCTCTACGTCTCCTTGTTGTTCTACATCTTCACATTAACAATTTTAAGAGTTTCTTTGTTTTAGATTTTGTTAGTGGGGCACAAAGAAAAGTGGAATGAGTGTAGGAATTCGTTCTAAAAATACAATTTCAGACTAAACTTAACTTGAATGCACTCAACTCAAGTCAAAAGACTGAATGAAAGGGAATTTCACAGACAGACGATTCTAACAAGATCCAGAATGTACACAAGCGAAGCAACTTAAACGAGTCTCATTCATTCATTCTTTCTCTCTTCTCACTCACTTCACTCAGACTCCTCATTCAATACACCAAACAGCCCAAGCCATGTTATGGAAAACATCAAATCTTCTCTCAGGGGAAAACTCTTTCCTTGCACGCCTCTCCCCACCTTACTCCTCTTTCTTACACCAACACTAAATCCACTTTCCCAGTGTTTGCAACATGTGCAATATTATGTAGCTACATTGTAAAACTGTAACTGTTACTCTTAATCTCATAACATACGTAGTTAGTTCCAAGTATTGACTCACAACAAGTCAGATCAGCAGGTCAACACGAAACCATTTTATATGCTGCTTTATTATTTCCTTCCGGAATTACTTCCGACTCTAAATTATTTGAGACTCGCAGCGTTTCCTTCATGTACTTAAAAATAAGTAAAAAAGAAAATGGTTGAAGTGTACAATCAATTATATTTACGCAGTCCTTCTGATGACCAATTCCATGCCAGTTGAGCACACAAATGCCCACACTTGTCAATTTGATTGAGCAAGTACATATATAGACAAAATATTTTGCCGAGCAAGTGACCCTCGTGATTTCATCATTCAACAGGAGTGCCAGCTTCAAGTTGCACGTTTTTTAATTTCTTCTATACGGTAAACCAAAGGGACAGCAATAATGCAGAATGAAACCTATAGGTACTCTACAAGGACAAAAAGGGAGTAGAGTAGGTAGCGTGTACCGTTAACTTCATACATCAGACCAGTAGTAGGTTCTTGTGAATTAGTTCCGGCTACTGGTCACACTTGACTCTTCTTGCAGCCAAGGAAGAGAAAGAAGTTGGGAAAAGGAGATAAAGGAAAAAGGGAGCAGTGGAGCCAAAGACGAAGGCAAGAGAGTCATTTTAAGCAGTTGAATCCCTTGAATCAGGACTCGGGTAACTCTCACTCACATTCACAAAATGTACATGCACTAGGGTAGATCTGCATGATTCGACAATTCTCACTCAACGATTCTACACTCTACCAAGTCTACGAGCATCAAACAACAATCCAAATCCTTATAGCCATAGACTGCAGAGCTGAAAAAGAGTTGCGAGAGAATTGAGGTGGACCTTTCAGGAGCAGGAGCCGAGCAGCGGATGCAATCACGCCAGGTGAAGTTTTTCCCAAATTCTTCACCTTCTTCCAGTGTCTGCAACAGTCCAAAAGTGCATTAATATAAAAAGTAAGGCAAATTGAATGGGAAGAAAACTGCGGGGTAAGTATAGCACCTAACCACAAATAAGTACGTGAAAACATCAAGAGCACGCCGCTGTGCATGATTCTAATCTATGACATGGCGTTACATGAAATGGTTGGGTCAGTTGGGTGTCCGTGTGTAGGTTGGGTCAGATGCTCATAGTCACAGCTACAAACAGGCACTACCTGCTCTCAAATCCAGTCTGCAGATGGCAAGGACACAGATGAACTCTCTGCTCTCCAAACAGAGTTAGTGAGTTAGCCATCCATTTTATAAGTACGCAGAATAAGTGCAAGGAACGTTCTAACAGTCTTCCAGCTTTGCATTATCCAATTCGTTCACTACAAACAACGCTCGGGTATTTCTGACTGCAGCAGCTTTCTTTCTCCTGGATTTTGCCTTCAGTTTTTCAAACGAGCAGAAAGTGTGCCCTGTCTGTGGCTATCAGAAAAATGTCAAATGTTCATGTTTTCAGAAGTTTGCTTAAGTTTAGTAGTTTCGCTTTCATTTGTGACTTTAGCAGATTCAGATAGGTAGGTTGTAGCTTTATTGAGTTTGAAATTCGACAAAAAGTCCGGTTGTTTTCTGCTTGTGATTGGCAGTTGGGTTTTTTTGGGTTGTTTCTTGTTTGTGTACAAACTAAATTGTTACACTGGATGGACAATGTGGAAGCAGGCGTATTCGTGTAAAAACAGCGGCAATAACCGCAGCAAATGCACTAATGGAATTTACAGGGGAGATTACAATAAATCTTGAGAGAGCACCTTAAATCTTGGAAGAGCGAGTGGAATGAGAAGGGAAAATAAAATAAATTGCGATATGATATCTTAAAATGGGTTCTTAATAGCTGCACAAGTACCTTCCAATGTCTTTTATTGTGTTTTATTCTCAGCTGCACAACTACCACGCAGTAAATGCTACGTAGTCATTCCGTCAATGTGGAACGGCACAAAAAGGCAAAACATTGCCTGCCTTTTTAGTGCCTTTGTGCTGCATTACATACAGAGAAAGTTATGAACATATTTTTCTGGTTTGTGCAAGGCTGGAGAATCTGGACTAGGAGAATGGCGAGTTTATTAGAATGTAGGCAGAGGAAAAGGATATATGGAATATTACTTCTAAAAGGCAGCATAATTAGATAATATTGAAAGATACTGCTGCTACCTCGACTGCTACTTTTAGCAATTACTGTGGCTATATTTTATAAGCAGCATAGGTATAGTTGTGGAAGAATAAGTATTAGAATTAGACAATTGGCTTGATCTGACCTGAGGCAAAGGAGAATTCAGCGTTTCTGGCAAACGAAGTCCAGCCAGACCACCGAAAACAGAAACCACTCCCATCACAATCAATGGCATGAGAAGATGAGAACGTCCCTGGACCGGAGTAATGAATTGTAATTAGTGCGAGCTGAGCTGATGTGTTTTGTGAGGGGGAAAGAACTGTCTGATATCCGTGTACAACTAAATGCCATTCTCTACGTTGTGGCAACGGCATATCGGCTACTTTCACTACGGGATACACTCGCACAGCCCAGCATCCAGTTCTATACAACAAGAATGGATTCTACGTACAAGCTGCTCTAGAAACAATATCAAAGGTAATCGCCGAGATGCGTTATAGGAATTCCCCTACAGCAGCAGCTTTCACACAGTACACATTATTAGTATTACTTCCACAGAATCTACGTTCTGCATTGCTGGTCACGGAGTTTCGTTTTGGCTAAAATGGAAAAGTTGACTAATGCCCTTAATTATAATTATAATCAGAGTAAGTCAGCAAAACGTAGCCTACAACGCAAAAACCAGAGCACTGTCTAATTATTTTAATACAACAGAAACATTATAGAAAGGATTGTGAACGACATTAAGTACCTTCTCACAAATTGTGTGCACTCTGATCAGTCTGATCATCTTTGTTACAATATGTACTTCTATATTCTATACCTATAAATGCGGTATCCGAAAAACTAATAAACGCGTGCAAAACCGGGTGTAAATAGGCATCGTCATCGTATTTTCGTAGAAACTGTGAATATGAGCGTAAGTGGTTGTGCGTCATCGTCATTGTGAAAGTTAAACGGATCGAACGATTTCATTTCGCCATTTTATTATTGCTGTAGATTCTATACACTGCGCACTGATATCAGTATCACGTAGAGAGGACAAGAAAGTAGTTGACCGATTGAACCCATCGTAGAACTTGTAACCTCACACATAACCGCATACTAAGTACGTGTGTGACGTTTGATATGAATTATTTTCTTATTTTACCTTCGAGTCACACTTAATATGTTTCCTTTAAGATATGAATTATCTCAAATCGTTCTTGAGTTATCCTGCTTACAGACAGTTTCATATATAATTCCTCACCTGACAGTCATTTTGTTTATACAGATCTGTAATCTGTATCTGTAATGTAGGTGCGGTCTGTCGGTTGTCCGTGTGTCCGTCTGTATGCGTTGTGAGTATTTGTTACAAGTACGATTATACAGATACGAATTAGTGCTATATCTTGTTAAGTATGTGTTTCGTGTTTGGTACACGTTTGTTAAAAAATACTGATTCATTTAATATTCGACAACCTATTTCTCTAATTTCTAAACTTACTTCTTTAGTTGCAGAATCCATAGAATTACTGACTTACATAACTATAACATAATAATATTATTATTATTATTATCTTACTAACAACTCTCAGGGGAACGAGGAAGCTACTTAACTCGAGAGACTATTATGTTGTTCCATATTTGACAGGAAGACTTTGAAATTGTTCATATGACGCGTTTGTGCAAAATTTGGACTGGTTGAATATGAAAAATTAACGAGAAAGCGGTAGGAGCGGATTTGGGGTTGTAATAGACGAAGGTGGACAAAGGATGATTGTGATTTGTGACAAAGTAGGAAATACCTTGAGTGGAAGGCGCATTAATAGATTTAAGCAGAATCATAGCGAAGAATGTAATTGCGGGTATTTGGAGGGAAGCGAAGTAAGGAAATTGAAAAAGGAAGACGGTTGGAAAAGAGTTTTGGGTTTGGCTTTGAAGGAAATAAGTGAAAGATCAAGGAAGAGAGAGAGAAAGTAATCTTGGCGAAGAAGGAGTGGGACAGAGTGCTAATGAGACGTCCTGTTCCCTTCATGTTCTGCTTTCTGTGTCGCCTCCATTCACTTCCACAGCACAAAACTCCTTTGCTCTGCTCCACGCTGTGCATCCTTTCCCTTCTTCCTATAACTCCGCGCTGTGGTTTCATAGTTTGATCTGCTTTGCTTGGTTGGTTAACTTATTGTAGCAGTTCTGCTACAGCGCTCGTACAATACACAAGATAAGACGCAATGTGTTTGTGACTTCGCTCTGTCTTGTGTTCTTCAAAATCTTAAATTCCTTTTGCGATTGTTATTGGATACTACTACTACTTCCACTACTACTTCATACTACTCTGCCATTCGATACTTCTTCTGTCTACACGGCAGAAAGAGAAAGACACAAAGGGGACCAAGTGCAAAGGAAAAAGTTACTCGGGTTGTTACAATATATTGGAATGGATATAGGAATAGTACAGTTGAAAGTAAGAGTCATTATGCTATGTAGGTTACTGCACTCTAAGCTAAAGAATTAGATCAAAAGATACAGACTCTACTTTGCTCCGCCACGACTGCAAGTACATATGTACAATTCTAGAACTTTCAGGCTGCACGAGTTGATGAGACAGGTCTCCAAAAGTCTTACCAAATAATGGATGAGTGGAATGCAGCAAACGCCAATGCTCCCGATGTAAGCAGAAAACCCGAGACCCAAACCTCGAACTTCCGTAGGATACAACTCTGTGAATTAGTCCAAAGCAGAATCACATTACAAACAAAGTCCTCCAAATGTACAAATCGACTGACAAACGAATTTTCTGTCACTCGCTGCTGTTAAACACTGTGAGCGCAATAAAGGATTTACTTGCTTCTTTGTGATCAATCTCTAAAACTAAATAATTTTATTTGTCCGAAATAGTACTCAAAATTACGATGAAGCTGTTTTATATGACATCTTAGTCAAAGCTCCAAAATAACACAAAGAAGTTTAAAAGCTGCAAATATTCAAGGCACAGAGCACATTGCACCAACTATATAAATGCAGGATGTATCCTGTCATAGGGATTATTTTCCAATGTAAAGATTATTTAGGTAACTATAATGTTATATGTAATTGGCAGTATTACTGTAACGGTGTCCATGGATTAGAAAAATTATTATGCGGGTAACTACAAAGTAGATGATTCAATGATGGCGGATACTCTATGCTCTTAAGAAGATAAAGGTGCACAATACGGCTAATACCAAGGATTGTTAACATAATTACCAGACCTGGGTAAGATACTTGTATCGAAGATATATTTGTATCAAGATACATATCTTGTATAGAATATACAAAAGAATTTTTAGTCTACCAAGCATTTTCTATATAGCATCTTTCAAAAGGTATGTTGCCCAGCCCGGATAATTATTTGCTTCGCGGCATAAACCCTTTTCGTTATCTTACCTTGCTAAAGTGGATTTTGTATTTTAAATAGAAGGAAAAAAGGGATATAGTAGTACAAGCGTATTTTTGTGTTGTAATAATGTATGGCGATATCTGTAGAGATGAAATGGAGGGGTGTTTAGCATAGAGATGGTTGTTAAAAGTGAAATTGTTGTGAGATGTGTGATGTGATGAATGATGAGAAGGGTTGAGTTGAGTAAACGAAAGTGTAAGTATACAAAGACTAATATTATTACAAGGTAACATGTAAAGCCCCACCTCCGGCGAAAGGGTAGACGATGAGATAAGAAGCCGAAATCCCGAACTTGGCAATCAAGTAGAAAGTCATAAGAAGTATCGTTGACTCTGCACAAAGAAATGAAAAAAGGAAGAAACAAAAAGAAAAGTCAAGACAAAGAAAACAGCAAAGAGAAGACAGACAATGTGAACGAGACTTTGCCGAGAAAAACAAAAGTAACTCAAGTCAAAGAACAAGACAGGAGAGGCAACTCTTTTCAACCGATCCATCGTCCCACTTCTATCTCTCTTACTATTACTCTCTCTACTATTATTATCCTACTACAGTTACACACAAGAAAGAAAACAGCGATCTGCTCACAGAGCAGAGTGGCTTCGTGTGACCGTCTGCTCAGCCACTAGAGTCGTCTACCTCCAACTTGACTTTCTTCGTCCGCCGCGTCTCTCCTACCATCCTCCTGCTATAACAATCAAAACACTCTCTCTCTCTCTTCGTACTGCTCAAAGAAAACAACTCTCTCAAATATTAACACTTTTTCATCGCAGCTGATAAATGAAAATGTGGGGCATGGACGAACGGCCACCGATTTCGGGAAACATGCAATAATATTCACACTGGTTGCGTTATGTGCCCCGCCCGCTTCCTTCCCCACCCACTTCACCAAATATTTACAAAGACCAAAGATGTGGATTTCAGATTTTCCTTCCTCTGCGATTGCAAGCGGAGAAAGGAGTGGAAATAAATGCAGGATATCACGTAGCACGGAGCTTATTGCTGGAGCATGAATGCCTCTATTATTAGTCTCAGTATTGCTCCTGCACCAAAACGGGAGAGATATAGCAAACACCCAAACAGCCCAAAATGATAACACTGCACTACAAAAAGATACTTTAGTAGATATTTAGGAATGTGTGTTTTGCTTCTTTTCTCCCGCTTGCATTGCATGATGATTTTATCCCTTTTGCCTTTGGAACACTAGTGACCTCTAGAACACACTTCGTGTGTCCTAGAGGTCACTAGTGTTCCAAAGGCAAAAGGGCTTATATTATAAATTATGGATTTAAAAATACACTACTGTAATCTTGTAAGGCTCTTGCTAGATCTTACACAGAATAAAAAATTCTTGTTATTTATTATCATGTAAGTGCTATATGTGATCATATCATATATAAAGCGCGTTCTTGCGACGCAGGAAGTTATTTCATGACATTAAAATGTCAACAGAGTGAAGCATTTGTAATATTTTTCGTTAAGTACCTACTCAACTGAGATGAGTGGGAGTGCCAAGCGGTAAATCACTGCTGCTTAAAATACACATGTATTGAATCCGAAAATCAGTAAAGTCAACAAAAGTAAGTCAATATTTAATTATTATTTCGAAACAATAATTTTATTATTAGTGTATACGTAATGTATATATGTATATAAATTCATGCTATAAAATATTATTCGATAAAATGTAACTTATTTCTATTTACTTACGTTATTTCACAGATTTATTTCAACCTGCTATATGTGTAAATCTACCTGTTGCTTTTACATACAATACAGCCTACATTTACAACAAGTAGGTCAGTTAGCATCAAATTACTATTTTAATGGAGTAAATTAATATATTAAAGTTTAAATAATTATTGAGGTCGTCTGTTGATGGAAAATAAGTAAAATATCAAAGGCTTAATATTTATATGTTAGTAATATGTATCTGTGTGTGTGTGGGTGTCTGTATGTTTAAATTTTAACAGGTACAATACTACAATAGTGCTACTACAATGGGAAAAGCAGCAACAAATTGCAAGAATGAAAAAAGATCTACTGGGGTTAGCATTTGCAAAGTTTTTTGCAATAGATTTATTAAATCGGGTGCTAATGCTCAAAGTAAAGTCCACAAACCATCAGGGAAGTTAACGGAGAGAGAAAAAAGGTAGAAAAATCATTTTGATTTAGCAAGGTGTATTACACAATCTATGTATCTCCGTTGTTCCGTATATCTAGTCTCACCTGTGAGCAAGGTATATAGAATTTTGATTACCCCGCGCACAAAAAATTCTACATACCTTGTCTGTGAGATTAATTACTATTAATACATTACATACATTACATACACTTTTCAACTTATAGTCACAATAATCAAAACCTTTATTTTTATTAACAGAGCTCATCTCAACAAAAACAAGACACCACCCCCTCCATTGCTAATGGATGAGGTAAGAAAAATTATATGCCATTACAATAATTCTTATTGTTATATTTATTATTGAGACAATGGTTAATAATGTGTTCATTATTATAGGTAGCAAGTAAACAAGCAAGCAATCTCAAAAAATTCAGAATTGTCTGTAAGTTAAGGGATAAAAACCAGGTGAGAGCTCTCGAAAATTGCCAAAAGAAATATGGCAAGAGAAAACAAAAACGCAAGAAACTGGGATTACCGTTCGACGACATAGAAGCTGAGTATGAATCTGAGAAACAGAAAATTAATGATCGGTATACGAAAAGACATGCCAGAATGCATTTTTGTAGTGTTGAAAAAGCTAAATAAGATATTACTACATATCATATTAATATTTTGCATGAATTTGTGAAATTAGCAATGATATTTTTAATGAAAAATGTCCCTTTAAATCTTTAATACTACCAATAGAACATGGACTCAGATGTATAAATGAATAATCCAATAATAACAATTTTTTGTAACAGTAGTGTAGTTCG
>JABASD010001166.1:0-46171 GCA_019776165.1 Pogonognathellus flavescens | reverse complement strand
GGGAAAATGAATGGAAGGAAGGGTCCCCCCTGTGGTATTTTTCAAAATTCCACTATTTCTGTTACTTATGCTTATACACACATATTCGCAACTTCTGCACGCAAATGTTATTACAGTTTGTCAAGATACGTATAAAGCGTCACGAAAAGGTTGATACTAGATAGACGTAAGAGTTTAATTTATTTTATTTTTTGGAATTATAAGTTGCATATTATTAATTATTTAATGAAATAATAATGAGTGGTATATATAAATAGCTTGTTGTTAGTACCAATATATTTTCAACAATATTGCATTTTCAGTTTCTGTAGTAAATGGATGTTTTTCAACAAATACAAGACAAAATTTTATCCGTTATAAGTAACTGAAGTTCAGGTGCGTATCTATAAAGTTGTAATGGGGGGCTCAAGCCGTCTAAAAAAACGTCAAAATTTGCGGCGTTCGGCCACAAATTTTGTCCGACAACCCCTTTTTCCGGGGGGGGGGGGGGCTCAGGCTTGGTGAGCCCACACTTAGTTACGCCCTTGATTATCATTACATAACGTTAACATTTAGTACCATAACCATTAACACAAACGTCAATATCAGATTCTCCCAATGAACGCTGATATTAAATATTATTATGCTGAGCTTCCCAAAAGGGGCTACATTTGACAAAATAAATATATTTTTTTCAAAAACAGTTCATAATTATGTTTTAAACAATAAAATCTCCCAGGAAATAATTTACACTTCACTCATCTGATGAATATTGCACCCCGGAATTACTTTATTATTGTTCAGAATTACCGGTAGTTTAAATTACCAACCGAATACAGGTAGTTTAAAAGAGCATCAGTCTTACAACAGCTTTCAAAAGGCTTTTCCGAATTCCAAGTCCGTGTGGCATGTAATTCTTGTTGTTAAAGAGCGCCTAAAAAGGAGTGAAAGATGAGATTCATTCATGGAATGCAATTAAAAATGCTGAAAACCATCAAAACTTTATTCGGATGGGATTGTGATGTACGAGACGCAGACTGACAACTGTGACAACTGACAACTGACTCCACCATTCAGGATTTTGATTTGTAATCACCGTTCGTAACGTAAATCGGCAAGTCTACAAAGTCTACATTCTGCAATGCAATTGTAAAGGGAGTAGATGCAGAAGATTGCAAAGAGCGGTAGTTTGAGACTTATACAATAAAAGCTCAAGAAATCGGAAACTTTGTGAAATGACTAACCATAAAAAACCTTAATTTGATTTTAACTTTCGAGGAACTACTAAGTCATTTTAATCCTTACATCAGATATTATTCAGTTCACCGAGTGTAGGAATCAAAGTCTAAATTCTAATAATTAAACCAAACCAAATAAGTGATATTTTCAAACAAACAAGTAAAAAAGTGTTGAAAATACAATCGGGTCGAATCAAATATTTGACAAATTATTAGCTGAAAGAGCCAACAACAATATACTTTATTAAGTAAAGTTAATCATCACCTTTAATTATTACGTAAAACGTAAAAAGCAGTGCAAGAAAAAATTAATTACAAATTTAATAATGTCGTTAGGCCAGGAATTAGATCCAAATATTTTAATGGGTTGTGCTAATCTTCTCGATGAAATTGACAGTAATTTTACTTTGTAAACTATTCACCTTATTTTTAACAAATCAACCAATATTAATAACATAGTACGATTAGAAATCAAGTTAATTGTTTATTAATCAAATGCTTTTTACATTTTCAGAACGCCTTCTAGTAGTATTAAGGGATGGTCGAACTTTAATTGGTATATTAAGATCGGTTGACCAATTTGCAAACTTAATCTTACACCAAGCAGTCGAGAGGATTCATGTTGGAAATAATTTCGGTGACATTCCTCGCGGTGTATTCTTAGTTCGGGGAGACAATGTTGTGTTGCTTGGGGAAATTGTAAGTGAAAACGCTCAAACTATACATGTTTCTGCTTAAGAAACTTAAAGCATTTAAATTCATTATAGTCAGTCAAATAATCAAATCATAAATACATCATTGGTAAGCAAGACTGTTGCAAAGTTGCAATAATAATATCACGGACACAGAATTTCTGATTTCTGCCCGGTATCCAGGATACCGGGTAGGTAATCCTGGATACCGCACCTAAAAATGTCCATTGCTCGATAAACAGATGACCGGGGTATATGTATTAATTATGCTACAAGAAGATTTCATTACAGCCGAGGGTATTGCAGGCTGCAATTAAGCTCCATGGCAAAGAGCATGGGAAGTTTGAAGTTGGGGCAGCTGTTTTTGGGCAGTGGGCAGTTACGCTACCCACTTGGGAAGTTGCCATGTGGGAGTTGCCGTTGAGTAGAACTAGAACACTTCATTCACTGTAGCCGGGATACCTGGGCAGGGGGCTTCCTTCCCGGTATGCAGGATGCCTGGGCAGGAATCTTCCTTCCCGGTATCCGCAATTTCGTTTTCTTGATTAATCACTTCTTGTGTATATTCAGTCAGATAGGGTATGTATTATTCAAATTGAAAAAACTCTTACTTCATGCATTCATTATCAGTTGGTAAACGTGTCAGAGATTAATAACAATGGGACGGTGTTTTTGTTCCATCAACTATTTTAGTAAATGACATTAATCTGTTCAAAGATGATGATTAAATATGTCAATATCAGATAACATCATTTGATTATGGCTTGATATTGTCCCTGGTTTGACTTTTTAGGATAAAGAAAAAGAAGAAAACAGTCCTTTAAAATGCGTTCCAGTAGAAACTATATTGGCGGCTCAACGGGAAGAACAGGAGGACAAATTGTCGAAAGAAGTAAAAAGAACTCAAGCGTTTAAAGATCGAGGAATTAATTACAACACTGAGTGTGCTATGTTAGATGAAACATACTAAACTAAAATGTACATAAACAATTTTACTAGAATGTAAAAATGTTTGGAGGATGGAGGAAGGAACCATTTATTGCTCTTTGTAAGTAATTGTTATTTTGTAATTCGGCTCGAGCTGAGTAATAATAATTATCTCATTTTCCTCACCCAGTAAACAAAGGTGTAGGATTTTCAACGTTTTACTTGTAAATTATCTACAATTTTTATTCTGCCATCCACGATTCTATCACTAAATCTTGTTCTAAATGACTCGCTTGATTAATTGTGTGTTAATTTCTTTTTTAAACGCCTTTATTGTATGAATATAATATTTAAAAAAATCTTTTGAAAACACAATTAATAAATAAATATTTTACAACAATTACGCAGTATTTTACAGTAGTTTTTGGCAATTCATTCTACAAAACTTCTTGCGCTGTGTTATACATTAAGGTAATAATTATGCATAAAATCATACTAAAATGTTTTAATAATCTACCTGTGTGCATATAAATATTACATGGGCTGAATACTCCATCATGCGAGGAACAAAATGTGATGTACCTAAACCTAGTTAGTCCCTACGCCCTACATGTATAATTATTTGAATTTATTTGCATGCAGGATATTATGTTTTATAAATCTAATGCAAATAGCTTATGATTTTCACATGCATACTTGGTATGGTACTCGACCTACACAGAACTGAATGGTCAAATTTTTAATTCGTATCAAAAGTATCAATGTGGTTTTCTGAAAACTCTGAATAGGTATATTATGGTCATTACATAGTTTTATCTAGCCGAAATCACAATTCGTCAAGATTGGGTTGTACAATTTAATGAAACAATATTATTATGTCAAAGAATGTGAAAGATGTTTTTTTCTCATTTAGATTTTAAACCTTGAGTTTATGAATATGTACATATTGTAGATTTTTAGGTACAATTGGTTTATAATAATATTTTCCCCAGATTGTGTCCACTAATACAAAAAGAATGTGAACTGAAGTTCAACGTAGGGACGGGATATTGCGTCGTCAACATGGAATACCATTGCATAAAATTATAGTGAGGTGAGGTATCCCGAGTGAGGGAGTTTTAGTGTTTCATCCTTTTCCAATATATAATATAACCTTTTTTACCAGTTTGGGGGGATGCCCAGGCACCCAGGGAACTCACCCTAAATACGCCCTTTGAAAGACACATTGTAAAATTGTAATTTGTGTAATTTCATAATGTACAGAGACAGAATACAACTGAACTCTGTATTCAGCGACTACTGTTCGGCGGGCAAAATTTAATCCTCCAATTTAGAACTGATACCCGCAATTCATTTCAGGAGTGAGAAGAGAATAATATAATAATAGTTTCAGTAGTAGTTAGTTAAATATCAAATAAAGTAATTATCATATTACAAAATAAGTCAAAACAATTAACTTCAGTCTTGTATACTTTTGAAGTTACGACATAAGAAAATAGACAGGCAGTGTCTAACACAAACAGTTCGAATTTTACATGCTAAATAATCCTTTTTAGAGAATAGGAAATTGAAAATGTTTTCTCTGCGATCATCAAAAACAACAATTTTTTACCATTTAGTATCAAAATCTATCATTCATGATACGCTGAAAAAAGCGACGATTCCAGGTGCAGTTACTAAATGTCAAAACATTGGGCATGACATGGGGGAGGCTAAAAGTTTTCATAGTTGTGCTGCCTGTTGTGCAAGAAAACCGAGATGGCTTCCCATTGCACCAAGTAAAATGTTCAAAATAATTGAAAAGCCACTTCTTCCTAAGGATGAAGAAGAAGAAATTGAATATAATAATAAAAATTATCAGACTCTTATGACTTCCCTTGTGTAAGAGCGAAATCTTTAAACAATAGAATAGACCATACTATTATTATAGACCATATAAAAATTGTGGTTTTTGTATCTATAAAAAAATTCTTTGCAAATCTAATAATATTTTATACTGCTTTCTGTGCTTATTATTTTATTTGTGTCTGTTGCAGGGATCTTCAACAGAGAATTGACACGGAGGCCATCACCAAATATAATCTTAAAGTAGGTTCTGCAGAAAATGAAATTTCTGAGTTAATAGCGAAGAACGAAATCGTCAATGCTGAAGTTGCTAAGAGGAGGAACGAATTACAAGAATTAGAATGGTCAAAAATTGAAAATGAAATTCTGAATACGAGAGCTATCAAAGAAAAGGAAGAAGAAGAGCGACTGAAGGAGCAAGAAAAATTTATAAAAGCAGAAATTGTAAGCCATAATAGAATTTGAACCTTCTATATGGATAAATTGAGCCCATTGCATTTACATTTTAAAATATTTTCAATTTTAGTTACGATTAAACACTGCTATCAAGATCGAGGACTTAGATGACGCTATTGACAAAGCTGTAGGAAATGTTACTGACTACAATTTTTCGATTGACGGAAAAGGGAAATTCTATCCAGGACGACACAATGCCGATAAATCACAGGAAATGGAAAACGTCAATATCAACCAATTTTCTCTTGAATCTGCGAGTTGATTTAATTTCTAACAATGTAACTGATTTGAATTAGTTCAGTGGTGATAGCCTGTGGAATGTTGATGATTGCTTAAGAGTGTACACTAATTGGATTCATTTAACCATTATAGGTACACATGTATATTAGCTGAAGCCTATTTATAATGATCAAGAAAATTAGTACCATAAATTCCTATGAACCAAACCAGTTCAATATTACCTAACAGTTTGTATGAGTTTTCTAGTGAGTTTATAAAATTGCATGCCCAAACTCGTCCTAAATGACGTAAACTATAGGTATGTATGTAGAATGATTCACACTTGAAACACAGAGATAGGTACAAATGTTATATATTTCGTATTCTGTATTTCACTTCGTAATTTGACTTTTGTTGTTTTAGTTTTACACACGACAATGTCAATACGCTTTTAAAGGAAGCTGAATAAATACAAACAATGTTTTGATTTTGCCAACCTTAATTTGAGAATCAATAAAATATTAATACTATATGATATTACTTTGTTAACCAGGTTACTGTTATGTACTACAAGAAGGTACTTGACTTACATTTTGTATAATATACTTATTGCGCATTACAATCACAAGAAATACTTACGAATATATACCTACAACATGCCAGTTATTGCAGCATTCGACATTTGTATGGTCTATGGTCAATTGCATTTTATAAACGATAATATATTACAAAGAAAAACTAACATTGAAGTTTTTTCGTACTTTGCAGTAGTAAGAGTAGTAGTTTGTGTATAAGGTCTCATATTACATAAAAATCTACAAATAAAAATATTTTCCGTTTCTAATGCACTTTTAGTGAGTTAGTTTTTGCTATTTAACAGTGCTGAAGCCTTCGAAAATAATCAATGATCGCGAAAAGACATTAAACTTCAATAGATACTACGTCGGAACGTTTTTAATAGAGCCCTAGATTTTTTCACCCCATGTTAAAAAATTGCAACGTTTACTGAAAACCTCTTCACACTAAATCACTAAATCCATAACAATAGAATTTTTCGATTTATTTTTAATGTATTTTTCTTCTTTCTATGTCTCTCATCAATTGTTAGTAAGCGAATTCGATTAAAATTGCTGTCCACATAACTTTGCATAATTTCCTGACCAATTTAGGGCTCTATTAAAAACGTTCCGACTTAATAGTAATTATATTAAAATATTATAATAGTAAATAATTATGGCATTATTTGACATGACAATGATGTCTTTGTCTATACTGTTGCTCAGGCGCTATTTTTTTGTCTCACTAAAACTAAAATTCATCTCAACAAACAAATACTGAAGACCTTAGTTAATGACTTCAATTCAAATTGTAACATTTAATTATTTGTTGTCTTTTAAGTAAATCGTTATTGACAGTAATTAATAATAATTGAATAATTCTATTAGTATAGTACACATACAATATGGATAGAAGGAAAGTAGCTTATTGTAGCCTTGTTGGAAAACTCTGAAAACTGATGTCAGTTTTAAGTATTTGTCTCACAAAAAATTCACAATAAAACCTTTATTATAATAACTACATCATATTATTATTTTCTTGATTTATTACAATGTATTAAGTTATCCACTATCCAGCCCCTATCATAATCATGCAAGTGAGGTGCATATTATTTACATTTTTTGTATAA
This sequence comes from Pogonognathellus flavescens, assembly GCA_019776165.1. NCBI lineage: Eukaryota > Metazoa > Arthropoda > Collembola > Entomobryomorpha > Tomoceridae > Pogonognathellus > Pogonognathellus flavescens. The sequence goes on along the minus strand of JABASD010001166.1, from coordinate 39,128 downwards.
TACATAATACATTAGATCAGGATCATGTTAAACAGGTTGCATTTAAAATTTTCTCTCTCACTGTACATTACAAAGATTTCGTATACTATCCTCTAATTTACAAGCATTCCTTATATTTGACTCTTACAATTAGTCATGTATTGTAATTGTAACCTACATATTATTTACTCGCTGCACACATACAGATTCTTGAAATGTTGCAATTTAAAGGTAGAATTTATATGATTTACAGTTTATATATTTACTTTTGTATATTACAATTATTATAGAATATGACATTTTATGGCTACTATTTAGTACACGATATGAATAACCAACGTGCTACAATTATATATTCTACAACTAAGACATAAATAAAATTATAGTTATATTTTGTAAGTAGTAAGTTCATTCAGGTAGTAAGTTTTAGAATTTTGCGTTCTGTTTAAGTGAACATCGATATGTATAATTAATGTATTTATGTTTACAGCGATTTAAAAGAGCGGAGCAATAATCTAATTCGTTAAAGTTCCTTGGAACCACATTAAATTTTATCTCAGATATTAATAACCCTTTCCCATGTCTTGCTTGATGTGACAAAATACATTAAATTCCTCTGACCAAATTGCCGAAGGTAAGTTCATGTTAATAAAAATAATGAAAAGGTATCTTACAAATTAAATACAAGTTAGATTACATTTTATATACATATACATTATCATACCAAATAAAAAATATTGCGTTTAAAAATGCATTAACAATAATAATAATTTTGTTTCTGTCTGCTTTGCTGAATATAATTCTAATAATACTTGAGTCATTGATACTAAATAATACTTTTTTCATTTGCAGACAAACATGCATTTTGCAAGTTTTGTTATGTCATGGCCGGTGATGCTAACATCGAAAATAAAATTCAGTTTCAAGGATGCTCTGCCTTCCTTTTGAGTCACTGAAGACCTGTACATGATATTTTGTAAGATAAGGGCCACTCGAGCGAGCCCTGGTAAGATACAATGCAGTTTACGACTAATGGGGATTGTGTTTGGGAGAAGGACTTCTGTTTGTGCCTGCACTTTGTGTGGCAGGTCTAGAACTTCGAGAATTTCTGGAATTTCGGTTGCTGGGTTCTGGGGAAGATTGTGTGGAGGTTTCTGTAGCTTCCAGATCAGGGCTGGTTGGATTAAAATCTGTTCCTGTCGTGGCATCAATCGATCGATGATGCCTTGCTGGTCTTTCCATGGTGGGTGATGAGGTTGATTCATCTATTGATCTCTCTGCAATGGCTTTCACCGTTATACTTAACTCGCGGAGACACGTGTTCATATCTTCTAGTTGACTTTTAATCAAAAGAACTTCACGGTTTAAATGAACAGTTCCTCTTTCTTGGCTCCCTCGAAAATCTTGAAACATTTGATCGTTTCTTTTCTCAACGTCCATTGCATACCTAAATGTATCATACATTAAATACAACGAACTAGATATATATTGCATATATAATATTTTATTTGGATCAAAATTGACCATGGAATGCATGTAATTTTGTCTCAATAAGTTATGTATTTGCTTACATATCCATTTTAGACTTCAATTTTCCTACAAGGTCATCAGCAAGCTCTAATACAGTATTATTGGCTAGTATTGCATTGGCCGTATTATTGTTGTCGGCATGCATATTGTTAGAAATTGCGTTGGCGGCTGATGCATCAATTTTTTTCAGATGCTGTGTAATGACAATTTCTAATGCATCTTTACCCAACTTTCCGTGGTCTTTGAGATTGGGAAAGATGACACCTTTTCTTTGGTGAAGGGATCGTATATCTCTTATTCCAAATTGAGGATAGAGTAAACTTCGATGTTGGAGAGCATCTTCTAATTGGCTGGCAACCTACAGGTAAGCAAAATTAAATCCCATCAACGTAACAGAATCTCGTTTTAACTATCTGTAGAGCTACAGTCGAAATGGAAAAAATATGTTAGCAAGATTTTGGGAAAGTGTACCTTGACTTGTTGGACCAGTTGCATATATTCGCCTTCACGCTGCATGCTACTTATATCACAAACGGCAAGGGCTACCAGAAGACTCATCAGGATGACTGAAATGAAAATGATAAAAAGGGCAAACATGAGATGACTCGTGAAAGGTACTATATATGTGTCTGGTGGTTTATCAATAAACGTTCTGGCCAGCTCGATTTCCCCAATCATCATTGCAAAAGTCTGCAAAACAAATAGAAAATGCATAAGAACAATAATAATTATAAGGAATTTCATTAAAGCAATCGCCTTTCAATAGTGGGCTAAGGAAGCGACCACATAATAAAGCTAAAAAGATTGTTCTGGATTATATAATATACCAAGGCAAATGAATCGTGGCATGACTTACCTTTAAAAATGTGAAGCCCACACTATCGAATTCTTTTTGAGAACGGAACAGGAAATGTAAAGTGAGACTAAAGGCAAACAGGAGGCCCAAGTACGTAAACATACATTTCAGTATGTTTACTGCCACAGCAGCGAACATTCTAATGTAAACGCCGAAAACAGGTATTTTCCCATATAATGTGACCTGCATGAAATATAAAATCACAACTTATTAGCAAACAATCGTGTAGTTAATTAAGGAAAGAAACACTAAAGCACCTTGAGGGACAATTAATAAACACTTAAGGAGGAGTTTCAGAAAGTGTGCAATTTTTATTCAATTTCCAAGCGATTCTCGTGTTATTCGATGATTTCTCTGGAATGGAATTCTCTGGAGTTGAATTAAAAATCCCGATGTGCAAAATGTGCATACATTTGAAGCTAAACATATATATGATCTTTCTATTATGAAAGAGCATATTATATCCTTAGCTTTAAATGCATACATCGAGATTTTTAATTCGACTCTCCATTCCAAAAATTCATCGAATAGCACGGGAATTGCATGGAAATTGTATGGAAATTGCAGTTTCTGAAACTCCTTCTTAAGTAATAAAAAAATGTACTTATTAACTAGCCGAAGAAGCAAGATTTACGTGAAAATAAACAATTTATTTTTTTATAAAATTTTGACAGGATTCTCTGTTATATTATTTTATTACTTCACAAATTCACTTTTATTTTAATCTAGTGAAAAATTTCAGTTCATTCAGTTTTAAGTTCATGCCATGGCACAAAATAATAAATATTGTTTAATTTCCAATAGGCCTCCATTCGGGGCTTCCTAGCGGGCTACTGAGGTGCCTACCACGGTTTGCTTTTGAGAGCCCAACAAAATTTTAAACAACAAAATTTTAAATCCTAACTTTTTCAAAATAATAACAAAAAATCTTAGGGTGCTTGGCAGGCACCTCTTGGGCGCCTGCGGTTATAACCTATTTAATTGAAATCTATAAGCTCCTGAATGCTTGCATGACTTTCACTTTGCTTTTGTTTTACAACGAACTGTAATGAAAGTAATGAAAGTATTTTTTGAAGACTGACAGGGTTTTTGGTTTAAAAATTCTGGCCGAATAGAGAAAATCACTATTCTGAAGTTTATATTTGTATACTCTAGAATCCATTACAGTTATAGTATATAATATACCACCATGGCCATGACAATTATAAAAAGTCAATCACTACAGGCGCCTGAATTTACCTGAATTGTCCATCCAACGATGAGACATACTGCTGCGAAGTGATCTCTGGCGTTGACGAAACTCTGAACACCGCACTCAGCCAACGAAAGCATGGCCACTGAAAATACTAAAACGAGTTCCAACATATTCTCTACCTGCAAGTATAAACACAAACAAATTTTCTGCTGTAATAATCTTAAACCCAAATACTAATCATTTGAGTTTATCAACAATCTCTGTAACATTCAAAGTGAGCGTGCTGAAATAATTAAAAATTAGTAAAAATTAGAAAATGTTGCAACTCAGACATCATAATTAGATTGATTTTTTCAAATGTAGCACATACAGAAAACTAAATACTTTGCTGCAAAAATTGAATCTACAGAAGCAATATTATTGTTATTAGTAGAAGAAAGAATACTGTTTTTGATATCACAGTAGATTATTCAAGTTTAGTTTTTAGCATGAATTATTTCTTTTTAGACTGAAGAGACTAAAATGATATTTGATATGAGATTTACCTGAACAACATAATGAAGTGGTGCTTGAATGAGTTGAATCATTTCTCTGATGCCGAGACATGCAGTGAGTACCCAAAGAATACTCCAGACGATGATGTTCCTAGTGCTATCCATGCAGTAGCTGTTTCTGTGAGATTCATGGTCGTGATGGGAAACTCCCATAAGTGGCACACCGTTTTCAGTTGTGCCATTAAATCCTGCTTCAAGAGCTGCAGAACTGTCGGATTCGTATTCCATGAAAATGACTGCAGTTAGAAATGCAAGAAAGACGGCAAACAAAAGCATGTCCAAGTACAAATACCACTTCACTTTTTTCCACTTAAGTCTCAGCAAGCTTTCGCAAACAGGGTGACTTAAGATACTTGTATCTTTACAACGTGTCAGTCCATGCAACACGCCCATTTCTTGAAGAGTGGACTCTGTCTCATCTCGATTCTGCATGCTAAGCAGTTTATCATCAGGAATGTCTTTCGGGTAGAACGTTAGGCAAGTGTAGTCAAATTGAATGTAAAAATGTTTGGATTCGGCATCGCACGTGTCAATATTAGACGAAACGCATTTATCTAAAAACGGTCTAATTAAAGCAGGAAATTTTCTCCCCATTGCCAATAAACTGGCACCATCTTGCAATTCTGCTCCCAGATCGTGCAGAATTGACACTGCTTCCGGAGAACCCGTCTAACAAAACAATTGTCAATATTTGTAAATTTCATTCCACACATTGCACGTAATTATTGCATTAACAATGCAGGTTGATATCATTTATTGAAACAATTAGAACTAAATATAGTTGAGAATGACGTGTCTAGATTATTTACGTGTTGTTGAATCAAGATAACTTTATGAAAACAAAATTCATTTTTCCATTGGCTTTGTTACCTGAATTGCATAAAAAAGAGCAGTCTTTCCATCATTATCTATTGCATTTAGAGTTATTCCTCCGGAAATTAGCCGACGGAATGTAGCTCCCATCTTTTTGTAATCTGATACCATTCCTTCACACGTTTCTGCCGCATGGTGAAGAGCAGTTTTACCCACGCAATCTTTTGCATGAATATCTGCACCGTACTCTAGCAGCACCTTTTTATCACACAATAAACATTCAGTTTTAGATTTCCACCCATTGCATGATACTTTTTCCAATGCATTTCCTATTCAATAACATAAACCCTTGTTATTTAATTTGAACCTACACACTTGTACTATAAAAAACAAATGTAGTTCGCTGCCGTAATATATTACAAACAATAAATGTGTCCTGGTCCCTTCACCAACGTAAAATTGCGACGATTATTGGGACGAAAACTGTAATTAGGTTGCCTAAATTTAGCGCATTATTATACTCACACAAGGCAAAAATCAGGTTTACTCAATTCCCCACGAAAGTGTCATTACGTGAGCCATACTCTCATACTTTTATAAACTGACAAACATGAAAGTAACTTTCATACTTGCAAATAATATACGTATGTTATGTAGGCGATAGCTATGTGTATATATAAATTATAGTAGTGAAGTCCGTCAGTTGAAAGAAACATCAGTAGTCATTTCACGTACGCTCACTGACTCACTCACACATACATTTTCTATGCAATCTGATTATTTCCAGAGACAAAGAAAGACATTGATGGAATTGACCGACATGACAATAATCTACGACGAAGAAGTCTCCCCAGAAAATGAACCAAGGCAAGCTTACCCAGAAACATTAATAAGAATCCTAATAGGATTTTAATGAAAAAATTGTTCTGTAAGAAAGTAAAGGAGGATATTGTGAAAAAAGCAGTGTGAATGCCTACAAACTCATCATCTTGTAAAATTAATGCATGTGCACCACTTTACCTTTCTCAAAAATCAATAAGAATAGTTCATAAATAATTCGTTTGTGAGAACGTCCTTTGCTTTTCTTTGGCCATTCTGACTTGAACAACGTACAATTTTGCACTGCAGCCTTCACTGTCGTCATGTCTATAAGGCAGTAGTCGTAGCAGCTTTTTTAGCAACATTAGATAGTCTGAATCGAATTGAACGAATTATAAGTCAACCAAGTCGTCGCTCTGCTACCTTTCTGTTGTGTTGGTGTTCCTGGAGTTAGTGTACCAGATAGATAGTCATATTATTAGAGTCATATAACACATATAGGTATTGATATCCATAGATTTCACGTATGTTCGTAATACTGTTCTAGTTCATACTATGCCACGTTTTGTTGTTGTTTGTGTTGGTACTGTAGTAGTAACAGTTTTATTATACGCGACATAAATACATATTAAGAACGGGGATTTACTGTAATAATGGCACACTATAAAGCAAACTGTTTTGGGTACGAATTGAAATAATATTATAAGTAAAAGGTTTCAGTCAAACACACAAGACACAATACATAGAGGATAGAGGCATATAGACACTCACTAAACTACTCATACGCTAAAAGTAATTGTACTGTACTGAATTGAAGTTGAGACGACGACGGCTCGCTTACAAAACACAAAGCCAAATTTTTCTGTACTTTCACCTTTTCCGTAATAAAGTCTCTTTTCACTGCGCAAACTACTCAAAGCGGTTTTTACTCACTTCCTTTCACATACATTGTAATTTAACTTCTTTCATACAACAAATACTTACATGTAAGTTTATCATTATCAAAATCTCATAAGTAGGTATATATTATACACTTCTCCATGTATGACCCACTCCAGTACCTACACACTTTTTCTACAAATTAACTACTCTCTTACTATGAATACAACATATTATATTCTTACTGGGACTACTACATATATTCTTAGCATGACTAAAATATATATTCTTACTATGACTACAATATATATTAATACTAGTATACATGGTACAGTGGCTCAACTCATTCATATTGAGACCGGGTGTATAAAGAAGTATCTCTCCCTGTATTTGTGTTCATGTTATATTTATACATTTTTGTTTGCTAAAGCAGCAGCAGTAATTTTCGCAGAGTTAAGGCTAGACGATCAGTAGTCCAGTCAGTTAGTCTATGTGTTTGTAATTTTTATAACTGTTACGACGAATTTTCGTAGAGAGATAGTGGTGAACAAGCGATAAAATATCTGAAGGACTAACTAACTAATACCAGTTCGAATGCGAATGGTTCTATATGGGGTAATATTGTAGTAGCATGGAAGTGTAGCTAAGTAAACACAAGAATTGTAAAGCAGTAGGTACTCTTCAAAAAGACTTTCATACGAGGATAAAGGAAATAAGTATACCTACTAACTGCAGAATATAAAGTGGCATGCCATTGTGATATGCCAATAACCAGTAGCTACTACAACACACAGTAGCCATAACAAGCATTTATTTATTAGCGGGGACTTTAGTTAGTTAGTACTACTGGCATCTTTATCTATGACCGTACATAATATGCATAATATTATATATGTACATATATATATAGTAGTATTAGTAAGCATATACACCTTGAAAATCAATGTGCATATTTCTATCTGTATAGAAAATACTACAACATGCATTCTTTGACTGTGTAATAATTTATCACTGAATGAGTTACAATACACACTACATAATAAATAAGTGGGCAAGGCAATCATTGAATCTATCAGGGCATACTTATAGTCTCGGAGACATATACTATGTGCAAGATTTGTGTTTGCACTTTCTATATAATATGTATAAGTGTCATGCTTAAGACTAGTGCTAATCCACTTTGATGCATATTTATACGAAACTATTAACTATTTGATGATACGAAAAGAATTTCTGGTTGGTAGTTCACTGGCATTAGGATAAGAAATGAGTCACGCTCCATGGTTGAACACATAAATAATATGTACCTACCTACTAAATATTTTATTATTCAAAAGGCGTAATATATTCAAGGATATTATACAAAATACGTTTTAAAGGTTTCCTTTCAAAATTAGGACATTTTGTCAGCATTATTGTCATTCGACAATCAAATGCAAATTAATGCCAAATAATATACGACTGGAGAATTAAGTATAAACTTACTATACATATGTTTAACAATCTAATTATGGTAAATTATGTAATTGCGAAATCGTGTACGCGATTATTACCTTATTGAGTTTATAAAATAATAAAATAATATTACTGTGTATTTGTAAAACAATCTTGTAGGAAATAAGTTTAGAGGAGAAAAATGATTTGAAGTATTAAACTGAGACAAAATGAGAGCATGTAATTGTAGTCATTCATTATTAAGAGGAGAAAGGCATGCATGAAAGTGTTTTTCTTACTTCTATACTAAAAATGTCATCAACTCGACTGGCCATGTGAAGTGGAGTCATTTTCTGTCGATCCCGTGAATTGACATCACAACCAACGGCAGCTAAGAGTTTACAACACTCCCCCTGACCTAGGAAATGTAGAATAGTCGATTGCAGATCAGTTTGCACAACTTTTGTTCGTAGTATGCATTGCAGTATACGAATGCGTAATACAGGATTGTTATTGGCAGTCATAAATAACACAATTTGTTGTATTATGCTCAAGTAATAGTAATAATGATAAATGACACACGAACTGTAGTGAATTGAGAATTTATTCAACACACCTGCTCCAGCCGCATAATGCAATGCATTAGCTCCGAATTTATTTCTAGCTGTAATGTCCACGCGATAGTTGAGAAGGAGTTGAACTGTGTCTGGAGAAGTAGCCGCTGCATACAGCAAAGGCGTTCTTTCCAAAGAAGTATCCGGCTGGTCTTTTTGAGCTCCATGGTCCAGTAAAATTTTTGTCTACACAAAAACACATAACAAATCCTTTTGCATGAATATGTCATAAAATATATAGATTCAATATTTGCCAATACATGTCTAGATTAAATACTGTGCTTAATTGTAATAATTCTACTATACTTTTTTTATTTAAAAGATCAATCACCTACTCAACTCTGATAGATCCCCATTCACAATTTCTAATACCTATAATATCACTTCTGTCTAAAAACTACTGAAACCGAACCAAATACATATACCACTAAATACAATGCTTTATTCAACGACACAATTTACATCGTCTCATCATTATGCAGCACTCATACTTGATACTTGATGATGATTGATGTTAAAAACCACTTAATGCTACTTCATAATTCTATAAACGATCTATGTGTTCTTAAGCAATTACCCAAATAAACCTACCTAATTACTTAAAAAACTTGGGAAATTTTTGGGCAAATTAAAATATTTTATTGTAGTTTTTGAGAGAGTAAATAAGCATTAAGATATTTATTGTGTGGCATAATGAAAAGTATTACTATATTCGTGTAGCCGAAAAATGCTGCAATGTGAAGAGGCCAGCGACCCTTGTCATCGCAAACGGCATTGGCATCAACACCGGAACTTAAGATTCGACGAACTTTATCTGGCTTATTATGTTCCACTGCGGCCAGAAGGTCAGCCCGGAGTATACTGTTGTCGATAATTGTTCCTAAATAATTTAAAACACATTTAGAAATTTCCCTAGTTTAAATTTAAAACTTAAATTATAAATGTAGGAATTGGTGCTGCTGCAATCAGATTTAGAAGCGGATTTCAATTAAGTCATAACGGGTGGCTAATACAATGTCACAACTCACGATGTCAGACAGTATTACTATAAGATACGTTACAAGAAGCAAATTTGTATAGTGGAAATATTATTCTGAGAAAACACTGACTGAGATTACTGAATTCTGAGATTACTCAGAATACAATTAATTAATTAAGACTACTACTTTTTACTTGAGACTACTTTTACACTACAGTAAAAGTTATAAGATACATATACTTAATACGTCTACACGTAAAACAAGAGGCAGGCTATAACAGCGGATATAAAAATGTACCTTCCTTTCCCACTACATTTGGAAAGGTAGATAAAGATCATTCTACCAACCACAGAAGCAACTTCCCGAGGTTACTGCAGGAATATTATGATTAGTTGTACAAAATACTTTGTGTATAGTTATGCTATAATATATACAAATATATCATGTATACTTGAGTGAGTGTACCGAATATGAAATATATCGGTCAACTGTGTGTCCATATTCACAGAGTTTTTATTGCGAAAAACCGAGGTTTTACCAATACTAGCAGTATATTCATAAATATAGAAAATGCTAAATGAGGTGTTTGAAAAGATAATTTTGCTTGTTTTACATTTATCTTTTCGTTGCGATGGGTGGTGTAATATATATATGTACCCCTATCTCTTAAAAAGAATGAGCTGGGGATATTTAAATTTTATGTATAAATGTGTTATGGTGTCGGCAAAAGGAATAGAGAAAATTTATCTACCTAAAGTTGATTGATAGGCCTTTTTTCTACCTTTAAATTCAGGGAACCAAAATTAATGGATATAAAAACGAGTACAAAATATTAATTTTTCACTGTAAATAATATGTAAATTATATTCATTTAAAAAACCCTGGTTAAAAAAATCCTTTTGAAATTTTTGTAAACTGATTTTGTAAGAAAAAAGTTGTCAGCGTTTTTATTCAAAAATTCCCATTTAACTTTTGTTTTGGCAATGCGAAAACCTTTCATAAGTGAGAATAAGTTTTCAGGGTTAAATAGATCACAAAATTCATAAACTAAGAAAAAGTCTTTAAATACATAATGTATCTGCCCAATGGTTTACTGCTTGTAATCTCACAAGCGAAAATAAACGTGTATAATATAAGAAGAGCCAAACGGATAAAAATGAAATTGCTTAATATCTAACGGTTTAAAATTGAAATGAACGAAGTATAAAAAGTGTATAGATATACTAGATAGCCCAAAATGAACGCTGTATATGATATTTGTGTATTGTAAGAAATGTTAAATGAAATTAGATGACCTGGAATGGAGATCTCAGGAGGTGGCAATCGATTGGCTCCAGAGGGACCGGGCTGAACAGCAGACCCATTGACTTGTACCTTGCCCTTGTCCATTCCTAATATTTTTTCATGATTCAATTTTCCGAATGTACAAAAATGTTGCTCCAAAAGGTATAGTTTTAGCGATGATTCTGTAGTTGCTGAGGAAATACCACTATCTGCGAGAGATGGATGAAAAGATCTCCTTTCCGCATCGTCCTGGGAGAAACTTCTTTTGTACAGATGAGACGATCGCTTTTGGCTGACGGCGTTGTTCTGGAGATGAAGATTGTTGTTGTTCTGAGTTTGTTTCGAAGCTGGATTATTCCTCGACGGTTTCTCCTCCTCTCGAACAAACTCGCGCTCGGTTGGAAAAGACGCTGTTGGGGCTGAAGGAGGAAGATCCGTTCCAGTCGGTCTGTCAAATGATCCAAGAGAGTAAACCAAATCGTCAAGCGTTTCCAATTCCAATCGAGCTAACTCCTCTTCAATGTCAATGGATAAATTGTCCGGTTGATCAGCAGCACGCTCACTTTCACAATTATCAGTATTGCCAGTTAGAATTTTACCATCACTACTGAGACTGTTGTATTTGTGTCTATTATCCGAAGACATAACTTGAAGCCGCAACGAGACGACATTTACTGCTCACCGGAAGGCCCTTTGAGACTCGTCCAGTAACTGACACCATGCTGCTTGTAAGCTTTTAACTTAAACATTTATGTTTAAGGAATATCTTGACGGTCACCAAAAACATGCGCCCGCATTCAGTTTCACCTACAAAATCCCGTATTCCACTAAACTGTGTTGTTTTACCCAGTTTTCCATTCTGACATCAACTAATACTACTTACTACTACTACAACTACCACTTGGAATGTATTGGAATTGAAACTATTCAAGTCACTCTTGGCATTGTACGTGCACACAAGTAACACGTAACCTACTCATCCACCAACAACCCATACATTGCCTTCTTTGTAGTAGTAGCAGCAATAATATAGGGGCCATAGAAGATAGGCACACAATGCATTATATACACTCTCAGGACTTCACTTGCACGTATAACGTATAAAGTTACTCTGCTAATAACAAATGCAAAGTCAACCTCCGTTAACAATATTTGTGAACGTATTAGTGTGTCACAGTGTCCCCGCAGAGGCAGTCACAACTAAACCAAGTAAATAAATTGTGTAAGGCAATTGACAACATAAAGAATTAGCTAGTCAACCTGCCATTATTTTCAGAATCGGCAATGCACCGTCGTCTGTAGATATAACGCTTTTTAGACCTCACTTCCCACTAGACTCATGATTCCATAAGTACCTAAAACGTGTAGTATACATTCAGTAGCATTGTCCTAGCATGTATTGAGCTACTACTCTACTCCTGACGTTTCATGAGCTCCTTCTGACTGGAAACATTCCAGATGTGTGCCTCAGATAATGGACGCCTCCACCTACCCCATTTAATATTCACGTAAAACGATTTTCAATACTTAGTTGGACTCATGGAACGTAAAGCGTTTATTTCTTTACCAGCAACAGATCACAGAACTTAAAGGTTTTTCCTTATAAATGAAGTACATGTGCACAACAAGCCTTCGTAAGTATCATCACTCGTAGCACAAACACAAACACTATTGCACAATTCGTAACACCCTACTCTTAGTTAGTCATGTAATGGTCCAAGTTTAAGAACGGTTTAAATGCTGCACTTAATCGTTAATTCACTTAATGTCATTTTATTATAATATTTTAGGTAGGTTAGGTTGTATGTATTGAATAACTTGACCCACAACTAATTTAGGTATTTAATTTATATTGCACCGGAGATGGACATTAATTTCTTTTTGTCTACCTACTACCTGGATTAATGTCATTAATGTTCTGTGGTCATGTTCACAATGTTTTGTAAATTATGGTAGTAGTATAATACTTACAATTAGTTTGCATCGATTTTAATACTCATTTACGTACAGGTACAGTACTGAAGCACTCGTAAATCAAAGCACGTAACGTAAAACTCACGGTTTGGAAGTATGCGGATTTATTACCGTTTAATGAATAATGCTTTGTATCTGTCCTGCAAATTGTCACGATATAAAAACAGAGCATAATTTTTTCTGAACATAACAAAGACATTATCATTTTATTGGCTTGGTCAGTTTGATAATTTGATAATAATATGACTACTCTGTATATGACAATTAGTAACAATAATTATGGGTTTAATTTTCTTCTTTCGGTTTTTATCGAATTAAAAAACTGATTTGTCTAATTAATTCATTCAGTTTCAATTGAGATATTTTACAAAGGAAATTATTACACTAATAGTAATAGTACTACTCTATCTACCTAATTTATAAATGTAGAAATGTACATTTAAATAAAAGTTATTTTATGTTTCAAAACGTTTTTAGTCAGATTGATTCTTTCAGTATTAAGAAGGCTCGATATTTTTCACAGAAAATTGTTCTTGTATAGATATCAGAGTTCAATTTGAATTTACCTAAATAAGATTTTGTCCAATTAATGTCGTTAAATACCTTTGTAAATACTGTTCTGTTATAAAATTAATGGGAGGAATAAACACTAATGGAAATAAAATCGAATAAAAATCGAAACCCTAAATACAATATTCAAAGTGACAAGGCCGTGTCTAGAAATTGGTAATGTGGCATAGGGTGGTCCTGGGGGACTCAGAAGACAAAAAATGACAAAATTCAAAACAAATAATAATCTGGAAAAGATACGTAGATATGCCTTTGCCAAGTGAGTACAAATACTATAGGTAATTGTAATTAACTAAAGATGAAAGTTGTCACACGAACTTTCTCTTCAACTTTCTATTTAAAACTGTAAAAATTGATTCTTTGTCGATTGCATTTTTTCAGCGATTCGTTTTGCGCAAAATGAAGTTCAATAATGATTTTGCAATGCAATGCGTTACAGAAAAAATCGACAAAGCTTTATAAAAATTGACAACTTGTAATGTTGGTGGGAAGTTTTTCTTTAGACGACATTGATAGACAGTCACAAACAAACGCCCAAAACTGAATATTTCTTTCTGTACAATTTCTGGCTAACTCTTTGTCTTCTGAGGTTTGTATATTTAGGCATTCATTTGTATTTCAATTAAGCCTTCCACAAAAAGCTGTTATTATAGAAAATTCTATTGTTGTGTGCTTTTGACAAATTACAAATAATATGTAGAGGGAAAGCAACTTTTTAAATTATATTGTCTACATTTGACATAAGCCATGGCCAAAATGATAACCCTCCAGATTGGGGAATGGCTAGGATACTTTATGTACGACCTACTCTGAGTATTACATTCTAGAAGAGAAATTTTCTGCTTTTTGTTTGTTAATTTTTTTCCATCAGCTTTTCATGTTTGATTTAGTAATGAAGATTCTTGCAGAAAAGAAAGTTCTGCATAAAAGTACGCAATCTTTTGTTTATATTGTATATCAGTCATAGTCACAATATTAGTTCCACTAACTCAAGGGAAAATATTGTTTGTACGTCCAACTTTTCTCAAGTTTGTTTCCTTTTAATGTTTAGATTACTTATCGCTGCATGATATCGAATATGGCAATGCCATGTTGTTTAATACTGCTTCGTCTTCTAGCTAGCCTTTTTCAACGATATTAATATTTACTCATAAAATTCATTACAGAGAAAATAATATAAAAGTCAATATCATCTATAAATATTATACACTTCAGCATATAAATTGATTGCTTTGCTGCACTGAATCATAAAATTAAATACAATTTTTGTTCTATTCCACTTGACCATATCATTGGTATTGGTTAAACTAATCATTTTATTAGCAAAAATTACTTTGTCTCAACCATGCCAGTAGACATTATCAGGCACGTACCCAGGATTGAATGTTGGGGATGCTTCGAAAAAAATATTAAGATATAGCGCTTCATTTTCTTCTAAACTGAATCTTCTGGCTTAGTGAATGGGTGTGAATTTTTAATGTTTTGGGCTAAAATTGCAATTTAAAAGTCGTGTTGCATTATTTTTTACAACTTTTTGCAATATCAATAAAATTTCTAGCGTAAGTTCATAATATATTCTGGGGAGTGCTAAAGCCCTTCTGGGTACGTGCTTGGACATAATGTGTGCATGTCATGTTTCATGTAGTGTGAGTCTTTTCATTTACCAGAATGAAGTGCGTGTATAATATTCAATCACATTTAAATTCCTATTGGATATTACTTTGAAATGGCTAATTGGAATGGATGGCTCTTGCATAGCTCGATATCATTTAATGTGGAATTGTTTATTTAACAAGGTATAAATATAAACGAAACTAGTCATGGACATAAGTTTACGATCGTTGTTCCGTTCTTATGCTTTCATTGCCAAGTCATTCTAGAAACATGAATAATTAATGAAACAAAAATATATAGAGAGAAAATAAAATCGCAACTTTCATTTTCCTCTGTTACTCGGCATTTGGACAAAGATTTAGAAATAAATGGCAATAACATATTAACTAAAATATTTCTATGCATATTTCTGTGTAATAAAGAATGTTAAAATCCATGTCATTCTTAAATTGAATTCAGCTAATTCATGGTTCATTATGGTATCTAATAATACTTTTATCTCAAAATTGAATTTTGCTAATCACAATATTTGAGTCAATAAAATCAAAATCCATCTGATTGAAATTTTACAAGAAGTGAAAGAGACAATAGTTTAAAAATCTGAAACAGGGTCATGAATTATATAAATATAGGCATGAATATTAAGAAAAGATAGAAAAATCAACTCATTGAATTTATTCTTTTCATGCACAAAATGCACACTAATTGTTCATTAGACTATTTACCTTAAAATGCACTCGGAGAACGTTTTTCCAAACTTCGATATAGTTTAAATTTGTTAGAAGTTGAGTAAGGCTGAAAAATCAAGCCACCTTTACAAAGATACATATATCTACATCATAACCCTTTGATACGTATAACTCTGCTCTGTCTTTATATCTGTGTCATAATATTTCCATGTAAAATGTACATTGCAATTTTACAACGGTGCGACACGTTTTACGTTGCACATTTTGCACACACATTATTATACAACGTTCAACTCGTACCGTTTTCTTGAAGTCGTTGAATATAAACTCCGTTTCACTCGATGATTTTATTTTTGTCGCTAAGTTTTATAACAGATTCCTTTACTCTTAAATGTGTCATAAATTGCACTGAACTGAGCTGTTCGAACAGAAATCAATAAGTAATAGCCTCTTTCTGTTCATCTATAAAATTCGTACACATGCACAATTGAAGATCGAGGATTTGTCAGTTTAACTGTGAGAAAATTTGAAGAAAATTAGCTGCGTCCACGGGTATACCATTTATTGTATTCCATGTGTCTTCTTCAGCTGAACAGAAAAAAACTTGTATATATCTTTGTAGTGTTTCCAGAGTGCATCATCGCAATCTTTGGGACGTTGCAGGTTATTTGGTGTGTTTAAAATGTGAGAGCTACTTTCTCCTGCACAATCTGTACATACAACAACTCGCGTGCAAATGAGGCTTTAGTATTTTCTAGAGAGAAGTTATTTTCACCAAAGCTTAACTATTTACGTTCGATACATTCGTTACATGAAGAAAAAGTGTAGTTGTTTCCTTAACTTCACAGAAGAATGACAATTGGGAGAAAAAAGTTGTTTGGTTGACCCAGAAAGAGAGGTTTGTCGTATAAAATGTAAATGGTTCAGTTAAAACACAGATGGACGATAGAGGCAATTAACCGTTAACGATCCAGCATGATTTTAAGAACGATTATTGGTTGAGCTGTCTTGGCACTCTCACCATTAAGACTTTTCCAATACTTGTATGCACAATACAGCAGCAACTGACTGGGAAATGTAATATTGATGATTGAAGGTCTTATCCCATGTGCTGACGGCTTAAATGATGATTACCTAATAAACATCCCCGTATAGTTATCGACATTTGCTTCAGCAAACTGGGAAAACTTTTAGTTACTGCCTCGCCTGTGTTGTCTTCTTGTCTCCCGGTATGAAATAGCAATAATCGGAATACAAAAGTAGTCTGAGGCCTGTGGACTGTTCCTACTGACTTGAAAATACTTTACCCAGTGTGGGGGTTTACCTTGGTGGCTTTGACCATCACTTTGCTCTATTTTGTACCTACTCCGATTTCCCAGTCAAATAATAAATAGAAGTACCTACCTACATTGCTAAAGTCCACAGGGAGAGGAAGGTGAATTCACATGCATTGATAATAGGCAAAGAGAGAATGACTGATTGTTAGTGAAAGCGGTCCGTTCTGGTGTGGAACTTAACCAAAGCTTTCTTTCCCATGTTATAACTTGTCGTCCTCATAAAATGCCATATATACACGTTTACAACGACATACAGCGTAACGAACTTAACCCAAAAATATTATTAGCCGAGGCAGATATTACATACTCACTCAGAGTCTGTCAGAACTCAGCAACCGTAAAAGTCCTACTTCCAGGCATAAAATACACAACAACCACGTAAAAGCTAACAGTCCATATACCATCTTGCATATACCATTTCCTAACACATTAAAAACCCAACAGCATGCTTTTCGCAAACTCACTTCCACCATGTTGGTGTCCACTGATGATGAAACGGTCTATTAAATACACTCACAGAACCCGGATATTCATGTGTGCTAAATCTGTTCTAAAACACGGGTTTGAAATTTTCTCCTCTATTTTTGAGACTGCTAAACAAAAAATGCTTTCCCCCAATTTAAATAGAATTTCGTTAAAAATTTCGTTTCATTGTTGGTAGCTCTAACTAGATATACTTGACTGGATTGTTTATTTGAAAATTTAGTATAGATTGAAAAGTAAGGAATGGTCATTGCTCGTTCACTGCAAAAAATATGAACATTCTTAAGGAATACATTCATTACACAATACATATTTTTTAAACTGTTTGTTTTATAAACTACCTCTTATTTATTGATATGTCTCACTGCTGTTACAAGCAATAACGTTAGCAAGAAAAATAATAATTTAACATTTTCATGCATGTCCAGTCTCTGTCCATAGCTTAATGACTATGACAGTGACAGACTGTAATGTATTGAGTCGAGAACTCTCTGCATGTAGGCACCGCTGTGTAATGGCTCGTAACGAAATGTCGCAATTTTGTGACATATTCACATTTGACAGAAATGTCATTAAATGCCGTAATATTTACAAATATCGACAAAAGTCATAATTATTACTCATTTATAGGACTTTAAGTAGACACTGTACTGCTGGTTGGAGTTGAATGCCTGCAGTATATTATAAAATCATATCTCCAGAAAACAACATGCGATTGTATGTCCAAATAAGCTTTATTATCAAATTATAATTACTTGTTGGTTTCATGTCCTCTTTGGAAGTAAAAAAAACATTTTTATAGAACATTCCATCTAATAATTACCACACTGCACATTGAGCGTGTATATAGCTTTCCTATTAGCTTCATCTCAGTTACCCAATCTTTTGTGTATACAGAGTACAGAGTATGTAACATGCTCTGAGTCCTTCCCTGGGACAATATGGAAGAATTCATGGTACACATCTTGTAGAGAATCGTTTTTCGCTTTTAATGGTCTATGATAATATTGCGCTCAAATTTTTTACACCTGCTAATAACGCGCTCGCACAAAAAACGGAAAATTCCCCAATTGTAAACATTTTTCAATTGTTTATGACCGCACAAATTTGCTAAAAACCGACTTCACAGATGTACTGGGCATTAAATGTTAGAAAAACTCACAAAATTTCATAACAATCGGTGAAGATTGATTTTTTGATATTCTACAGATTTTGCAAAACTCGCGAATCTCAGAAAAGTACAAAAATCAACGTTCGTTGTTATAAAATATTGTGTTTTTAATGTCAAATACAGCTGTGAAGACGGATTTTCGCAAAATATTTTTACTGCCGTAAGCAAGAGGAGTCTCTGAGGTTATTCTATATGCTATACATATGTACAGGGTGAGTCAGTGTACGTGTACCATAGGGATTTACATGTATTATACTCTCACGCTGTAAGTGAGAGCAGTGCAGCAGAGCTCAACCAAAGCGATGGCATGGGCGGCTGCGCACGTACAGCGTGAGAGTTAATACATGTAAATCCCTATGGTACACGTACACTGACTCACCCTGTACATACCATACCGCATACTCTAACTGTAGCTTATCTGATAATCTGCCATGGGCGTGTTATTATTTGCAGGAGTTGGGTTTGTTATATTCTGTCTGATTAAGATTTTCGATAGAATCACATTCTCGCATTCAATATGAAATAAGAAAGCATTTGAGATTTGCCTACATAAAAACGTACGGGTACAATAAAAATAATTGCCATTGTGAATCAGTTTGAGACTTGTGATTTTCATTTATTATTGGATCTGTTACGAAACGATCAATATGGACATGATAAATATATGCATAATAGATCAATTTACATATTAAAAACATCAAATTGAGATTTATAAAAGTTTATCTTTGAGATCAAACCAGATGAGCTTAATTACAATGGAATCGAATAACGGGTTCAAATGAATACTACAATTTAATCTAAAGAATGTATTTGTCAATAATATTATCATCCGAACGTGCCATCCGATCTCCTCATACAATTAATTGAACTCATTCGAGGTCTGTTTAAGAAAGCTAACTTAGTTTTAGTTCTATCTCCACGATAAATGTATCTTGTGTGAAGCTTAAATTCTATGTATATGAATCAATTAGTATGTGTATATTTATTTGTGATATGCAAACTGAGTGTAACGTATTATAAATCGTATATTTTACAAAACAAGTAGTAAACTTAGAAGTAAAAAACATAATATAAGATATTATGCACAGAATCATTAATTTAGTTATCAACATCATCGCCATCACTTCAGCTTGAAGGAAGCGTCTGCTTTTGTCGTGTATGTGTCTCGATCGAATAGAAATATCAGTGTTGATATGAACAACAATAATATTATAATAAATTGCTATTAAACAATAAAATTGTAATCAAAGCGATTTTGATTGCTAGAAGTTTGTAGATGGAAAAACAGAATATTATTAAGATATTAAGAATTAGCCGGAATATATTTTAAGTGCGGCCTTCGGCAGCAAATCCCCCTTTCTCGGAATTTGGAGGGGGCACGTGCCACGTGCCCCGGTGCCCCCTTTCGGTACGTCCTTGATTACAGTAGATTGGGACATAAAATGTCACAATAATTTATCAATGCAATACTGCACCTGCTAACTAACGCCTACAATATTTTATTTACCTTGAATTAAAGCAAGTATATAAATGACTAAAACGCAAAAGACGCAAACACGCACAAGTGGCACAATTAAAGCGAGCGAGTGGTTGTTAATCGGGAGTTTTTTAATGCAAATGTTACCTGTACCTGTACCTAATTGTACATCTTTTATGCATGCAATTAAAATACCCTTATAAATGGTAGTAGTTTTAGCTGACAAATCTAAATAGATAGTAGTGGACAGGCTGAAACGAAACTTTCTATTAAAATGCTTAGGCTTGACGCGTGACGCATAACTAACTGTGCCAGGGAATATTATAGCGCATTAGCAAATACACTTGCTATTGGTTGACCTAATTTGTGAAAGTGTGTGCTTTTACGTGTGTATAATTTTCAATGGTGACGTATACGTATTGCTGGTGGTGCATAAACTCAGTTGCATTATTTACTACTAATTATTGACTGACTCAAGGGAATAAACATAAATAAGTTACAAATCAAGAATCATCGCTTCCATTTTTTCATAGAATGTAGAAGTTAATTTTAATTTTTACTAATAATCTAATACACAATTGTATACGTCATTTTTATGTCCATGTTATGACATCTTATTATGTCACATTATTGGCATTATTTCATCATCATGAGTCGTATATTATGGTAGAAAAAAAATTAAATTAAAAAAAAACGAACTAGTTTTCATTTGCAGCTCCATGTGCTGCTGGTGATATACGTTTAGCCGTCAAAACGTCAAAACCAACAATATTACTAAGTCTTGCTATTTGAGAGGAGTCCATGCTCACTTTCTCAGCCACTGTTTGCGCTAATTCGACCACTTCTGGGAATCCAGTGTCACTCATGTACTGAATGCTTAGCTGAAATAAATACATAAAAATTAATTATGACATAAAATGTTAAAAAGTAAACGTATAAGACAATTAAATTTTTTGTGGTATCTATTTGATTATTATTAACATTAGTATCGTTCAAAAAAATCATTTTAATTAATTACACTTTCTTATGTACGCAGTCTTTCTATTTAACCTCACGGCTAAATTAATTGCCACTAGTCCAACCAAATTTCAAACTATATTATGAAAGCAGAGAAAAATCTTACCAGTGACATCACAGGATCTTGTCTCTCAATGGCAGCTTGCAAAAACACCTCCAATGCCTCCAAATTGGGGATTCCTAAAACGTTTTGAGATGCCCGCAATAGCTTCTTCATCACTTCGGAAGCATCATCAAATCTGTCGGACTTAACCTGAACAATCAACAAGTCACCCAGCATCTTTCCAGACCAGTTTACTGTTCTAGGCTTGTCTTCATCCCATAATTCAATTATTTGCCAAATTTTCCACCCAATTTCACCGAAAGCTTTTGACAAGTGTACATAATTTTGACTATCTGGCTGTGGGAAATTGGCTGACATTATCTGAAGTGTCAGTGCAAGAAGATTTTCTCTTTGGGTGTGATCAAACACTACCATGTCAGACCAAATTTTCTCTAAATAATGTATAGATTCATTCAGGTGGAGTGAACTTAAGATTTCTTCCATTATGGCTGGTTCTGGAGTATAAACATTGGGTACAATCTTGTCATAGAATTCCATAAACGTTTCAAAATCTTCATAGTTGCATTTAAGTGAAACATAGTGTCTATAATAAATTGATTCTTTGAAAGAATCTCCGATTAAGTCATAATTGTTTCCCACGTGAAGTAAATTGTCGATTCTTTGTGCCAAATCTAAGTCATTCAAATGGTTTCGGCAAATGTCCATTGCTGTCACGAAGAAAAATGTGTCTTTTGGATCTTGAATTTGAAAAGATTTTGTTTCTATTTCAGCTAAGATGTCAACCAAGATGGTACTAGTTGGTCCTCTTTCTTTACAGTGGGTGATTAAAATGTTGTAATAAGAAGCTAAGGAGGGCTCAACTCCCAAGCGTTTAAAATCTGATAGTACGCTTAAACATAAAAGTTTTCCTTGGCGAATATTACCGTATGTGCTTAAAGTCTCCAGAACTGCGTTCATGGTACCAATGTTTGGTCTTACTCCATTTCTTTCCATTTCGCTCAAAATCTCTTCCGTTAATTGCCAACGCATGTCGCTTCCTTCACGAAGAAAATTGACAATTCTTAGAAGTGAATTAAATGTTTCCACGTCTATTTGCAGTCCTTTAGACTCAGCTTCTTTATAAAGTTGCCAAGCCTTTTCCGATTGATAATATTTGGCTCTTCCTCTTATTAGTGCACAATACGCTGCCGAATCTTGAGGTTCAAGTTCTAGAAATATTTGTTCTGCAGTCTCTCTATCTTTCCAGGAATTTTTGTGTTTGTCTCTAGCAATCATTCCGGATTTGTACCATCGCTCTTCCACCCATTCTTCATCAATAGGCTCTGATTCATTGTAATAACACAATAGTTCCAGTAATGCTTGTTTAGTACTCTTATCGATTTCCTTGCCTTTTGTTTTGAGAAGTTTGTATACGTTGACTGCCTCTGTAACATACATATGTTCAATACATGATTGTAAGGTTGACACATCGACATCGCTGTCTTCTGAATACGTCGGTTTAGGAAAATATGCTTCAATCGGTGGATCAGCTACTCGATGATTGAACAAATCAGAGTGCTCTTGTAGAATCCATTTGGCAGCCTTTTTGCCAGATTCCTTTGACAGTGCGAAACTTCGTTTCGAAAGATTTGATACAGGTATTAAGTAAGGGTCATCATGATAACGATAATGAGGGGCTGTATAATCTCTACCAATAGTACTTGCTAATGCCTAAAATCAATCGATTTTGAAGGAAAACATTATTATATATAATGGACACTTACATGATATTTAGTTGTTAATTCATACCATTGAAAAACATGATACTTTGAATGTTTATGTGTACCTTCAATATGTCTGTATCACTCCTCTCAATTTTCCTTGGCAGGTTTATTGTTACTGATTTCTGTTTACTTCTCACTTGCTCTTTCCCACCATAACTGCCATTGGATTTTAATGGAATTGCTGTAGAAAAATTGACGGCGCTGATTGTTCTCGTTTGACTAAAACTTAAAATCAATTTACAAAATATTAATTCCTTGTTATATAACAAAACCATTATTTATTTATTATTATGATACTGAGAAATGCCTGCACATTAATGGTAGCTACTATATATACTATGAGACTATGACTGATGACTCAAAAAACATCAAAATACAATAAACATTTTGTTTTGAAAAAATAAATCTTAGGTTAGGCTGAGAACTTGGTCAGCTAAGTCAGCTTACAATTAGAGTGAAATTAATTTTAGCAAGGCAAGAATTAATAATTTGACTTAAAAAAACCAACATAAATTAAAGTAACCACAGTTTCAATCTTTTATATTTCATGTTCAATTTTTTAAATATATTCATTAGACTTACACAATTTTTCCGAACCTGAACACCCTTTTAACGAGAAGAAAATTATGCATTTTAACAATTTATGCGGACGTCTCTGATGTGGGACTTCTCCGGTGCGCGGTGGCCCAATCGAATTTGGTAATGTCCCCGGTTTCTTTTTTAACCGCTTGCCTCGTCTAAAAGTGACGAGAGTGCAAATAAATGTGGATTTTCGCATGAAGAAGTGTATAATAAAGTTGAAGCAGAAAACATTGTCCTAAAAGCAGAATATCTTTGAATGCGGCGGGGAAATCCTTGGAATATTGTTGGTTTGTATTGAAATGTGGGAAAATGCTCCGATTTGGATTTAGTTTGTGAAACATATCCAAGAGAAAACAGTGAAAAGTGAAACACATAATAAAACAAAAATTCTTTCCAAACAGACTAAATGTAAACAGAGTAACTGGTGCAAATAAGTTGTCTCGCAGTGACAGCAAAAGTTATCACAAGTCTCCATGCAGTAATCCTACAGGTATTTCAGTTTTCAACATTTACATTCCTTTTGGACTACTTTTTAGCAGAAATACATCACTTCATAACAAGTAGACACATATAGACAGCAATGTTGTACTTGTGTAGTATGTGTAGGTGGAAAACCTGTTAGCAGTTAATAATTCATCGAATTTACTCGTCACTACTGTAAAAACAGTTGCTGGTTGAAATAATTTTAGCATTGTTTGTAAATGTAATGTAACTTTTGCATCTTTTGTATTATTTTCTGGTAAATGTACACGTAGAAATTATTTACATAAATAATGTTGTTGATATTTGCACAAGTGACCTTTAAAAGTCATTTCGACTAACAGCTACTAATATTCAACAATATAAGAAAGCTATAATCGCGTATTAGTTTTTTACTAATTGAGTTACAGAATTTAGTTATGTTGAGTTATATAAGGTATAATCTATTTTAAAGTGTAAAGGCTGACAAATATCGTTAATATTTTAGAAAAAAGATGAGTCCATCTGGCCGATCGTCGTCGAAGGGTTCATCTAGAAGTACGGAGAAAAGTACCAGAACAACTTTATCCACTTCGAAGAAAGCAAGTTCAACAGCAGCTGGAAAATTGGCAAGTGACCCAACGACTATAGCACCGAAGGTTGTAAATAATTCATCTTTTTCGCTCGTGCCAGTGTCCAAAGGTTTGTCTCAACTGGCTTCCTCATTGTATTCATCAGTACCCATAACAGTAACGACTCACACTCAACAATATACGTCAACAACTATATCAGGCAATCTTATACGATTCTCAAAAGAAGCGTGGGGTACACCAGTCAGTTTATTGCCCAATGCACCA
This sequence comes from Pogonognathellus flavescens, assembly GCA_019776165.1. NCBI lineage: Eukaryota > Metazoa > Arthropoda > Collembola > Entomobryomorpha > Tomoceridae > Pogonognathellus > Pogonognathellus flavescens. The sequence goes on along the minus strand of JABASD010001166.1, from coordinate 14,134 downwards.
CCCACACTGGCACCAACAGCCACCGTAGTTCGTGGATATGGAGAAGCCTCTACTACTGGGATCTTAGTGCCATTAACAACGGCCCAAAAGTTTAACCCGAAGGGTAATGTACCTCTCAAGAACCCACACACTATTATGAAAGGTGGGAAGCCTACTCCTGCCATTACATTGCACAGTGATATTCGAAAATCGGCGATAATACCTACTAGTACTTATAGCAATTTACCGAAACCTCCGATGATATGGAATGTGTCTGCTCCCAGCGTCTCGTCATCAAATTCGGAAAAATCTTTGACCCCTAAAATACTAAAAAATAAAAAACCACCACCCGTCATTTGTATTACTACCAGTAAGGAACCAAACAATAGAAATATAACCCAACTAGTTCGATCAGCCGAACCACCTCCGTTTTACTCTTCGTCTGAAATTGTGCATTTGACTTCTGTAAAGACGACTGCAAATGCAAATGCTAAGCAAATTACGAACGGTGATATTTCTGAAACTACCTCACAAAAGGATGAGACAAATCAAAGAGCTAAGGTCACTAAAGAAGTGAACTCCAAAAATATCCAGTCTTCAGTTGAAAGTACGGTTACGCCACGCAAACGATTGAAAAAACTAGCAGACCGCTATATACCTACATCAAATAAGAAGTTTTTCGAGGCTGTATATTCCAAGTCACGTCATTCCTCTAAAACTACCTCAAAAAAGTCACGGAAGAAGAGTAAAATTAAAAAGAAAGCCAAAACTGCCACTAAACCAACCGTTTTGAAATACACTCCTATACCTACGTATAGACTCACTGGAAAAGAACCTTTGTTTGTTCAGAAAGGCAAAGAAACCGTATTCAATGAAAACTTAAGAGTACATAAACCAGTAGATCCAAATAGTATTACTAAACCTGTAAAAAATAAAATATGTTCTAGAGCGTTGAAATGTTCTCCTGTCACAAGTGAATCGGAAGAGGAAACGTCATATGTTCTTCCTAAATTGAAAAGACCACTGCCACGCTACGATTTTAAAAATAACATCGTCAAAAGAATCAAAATATGCAAACCCGAGCAAATTGAAGAGGAATCGGACGATTGTGAAACACAATTGTATCCAAATACTATACCTTGTGGTCCTTTGCCGTTTGCTGGTGCACTTGCTCGAGAAGAAGAAAGGTTACTCAAACGTCAAAAACTGAATCCCAATATTGGTAGTTCGGAGACGACGGGTTGGAAAAACTTGCTAACTCCTAAGCCTGGTTCATCCCCCGGTTTCCAAATTATCAATAACGCTGTACCTAAAATTGTGAGAAAGAATCCTGTCGTCGTTACTACTAGTAGTTCAGTTACAACTACTCCGTTAACTGCAACAACGAATTCAACTACGAATTCGTCTCCTGCTTTTCAAGCTTCAAGTACAGCTACTACATCGTCAACTGCTACTACAAATGTAACACAAGTGACTAACACTCCGATCGTTTCTTCATTTGTCAAAGAACCAATTGCTTCTACTTCTAAAGCTATACCCAGCAACACTAGTACGACAATTCCAGCTTCTGTAGAAAAACCCATTGACACGGAGCCGCCAACAGTGCGAACTAAAACCAAAGAAGGACCACTATCAACATTGCCACTGCCAGCTAAATCAAAAGATGCCCAGTCATCGCCTAAAGGAAAATCCAAAGATGCACAAAATTCTTCAAAGAGCAAAGCAAAGGAGTTGACTCCCAAAGCCAAATCTAAAGAAGCGTCTTCTCGTAAAAATAAATCAAAAGACGGTTCTCCTGTCAAAGGCAAATCCGATGCTGCTGCGGTCGCAACTGCCAAGAATAATTTAGATGAGGCTATACCCGAATCTCCAACTGAAAAAGCCAAATCCGTAAAAACAAAAAATGCTGAGTCAAAGAATGCAAAAGTGAACAATCCAGCAGCTGCTACGGCTTCTTCAAAGGACCCCTCCGTAAAGGAAGCGTCGCCACGGTTACCTTCCACCTCAAATAACGCTGAAAAATTAGTACACAAACCGCCATCCCATGCCCGGATTCCCCATAACAATGAACCATATGATTTCGGAGCAGGTAATTGAATTTTTTATAATATTCCCAATTAAAACTTGTTGCTCAAGCTTAGCACAATAAAAAATGATAATAATATAGTCCGTTACATTTAAAGTAGTGAATAATTTTGTCTCTACGTATTATTCTGTATCGTAAAATTAAAATTGTTTTGTGAAATGAAAATTTGAGTATGGTAACACAGTCAATTTTTTAGGTTTCTACAGTTAACTATGTTTATTTTGTGTTTCTGACTACTTAGATATTAAGATAATCATGCAGGCATTCGGAGATTGCGAAGATCAAAATCTCGAGTCTGTAAAGATGATGGAAATAATTGTACGTGAGGAACTTAATGGCTTTATATACCTCTGTGAAACAGCGTCGTTTGCCACTGGAGTGAAAGTTCTTCACATTAGAGAAGCGGTTTTTGCTTTGCGTAGAGAAAAACTTCGTTTGGGAAGACTCTTCAGATATTTCAGTAATTCATTATTATAATACATCCACATACATTACAAAAATTGAATACCTTGTAAGCCCTGTATTAATTAACAGTTAACAGTGCGACTTTGATCGGCTTATTAAATCTTTTCATTGTAATCTTCATGTCCGAATAACTAATTTCAGAAACCAGAGAAAATCGCAAAGCTTCACGGCAGTTACCACATCAAGTCAACAAAGAAGCGATTGTAACATATGAAGCCGAACTTCGTGAAATAATTGATGAAATTGATGAAACTGGAGAATATGCTAGACTTTTTGAAAATGGACCAGAAACAGCTTTGAAAGATTGCGAGCTGAGAGCTGACAGAGTTGTTCAAAGACTGACAATGCCAAAATTCCTTATGTTTTCAAAAGCTCGATCTATTTCATATGCAAGAAAAATGCCCAGACTTTCTGAGTGGGTGTCACAAAACTTACGCTCACACAGGTTATTAAGTTTGGCATTTATAGAAATCTTAGGATTTCTGACGTACGAAATAGTTTCAGAGGTAATGAACATGGCAATAGCCATCCGTTCAGAAAGATTGGCTACTAATGTTTTTGAACGGGTGATGGACAATCGAGGACTTAATCCAGATACATGTATGTCTGATCCTGCGTTTCTGGTAAGTAAATAACTGAAAAACAGTACTAAATTTGATTCATTAAATGCAATTAATTCATTGACTAAAAATGTAAAATGGATTCTAGACTTGCCATTGCTCTAAAAAAGTAATCGAATATACATCGCATTATATTAACTCTAACTCTCCCGGCATTCATCTAATTAAATATTAATCCAACATTCTTTTATTTTAAAGCAGAAGAAGCGTTGTTTCGGGCTGCAAAATGTTTCTGAAACCTTAGTTCAAGCTGGGGAGCTACAAGCAATGCGCTTCAAAAAGGTAAGCAACGGTGCTTTTATCTGTTTAAAAAAGTTTACTAAAATGAAATAATACTGATAATATCTATATTTGCCTTTGCAAATTATGATTTTTTTCTTCACCACAGTCGGAAACCAGAACATTGAATTTCAATAGCGAGTACTGCAAACAGATACTACCTCTTGATATTAGAGACGGATATCTACGCTTGGCGAATGAACACCTGTTGGAGCCATCCTCGTCTTATAAATGTGAGGCAAGGAGAGTTGCCCATAAAATAAAGCTACGACGAAGACTGCGCAGGTATTTCTATTTCATCAGCTAGTCTTAACACTATTTTTACATATCATTGACAAACTTTTTTCCAATAAACTATGTTGTACTGTAATGTTCAATATGTTTTTTTCCTAGCAAAAAGTGCGACAAAACTAGTAAAAAAACTGACGACAAGACTAGCGAAAAAACTGCCGAGAAAACAAGCGAAAAAACTGGCGATAAGACTGGCGATAAGACTAACGAAAAAACTACCAGTAAACCTGGCGAAAAACCTGTCCAAAAGACTAACGAACAAACAACCAATAAACCTAGCGAAAAACCTATCGACAAAACTAACAACAAAACTAATGACAAAACTATCTACAAAGCTAACGACAAAATTATCTACAAAACTAACGAAAAAACTATCAACAAACCTAGCGAAAGACCTATCGACAAAACTAGCAACAAAACTAACGAAAAAACTACCAACAAATCTAGCGAAAGACCTATCGACAAAACTAGCAACAAAACCAGCGAAAAAATTAACAGCAAGCATAGCGAAAGAATTAACAACAAACCTGGCGAAAAAATTAGCAACAAACCTACCGAAAAAATTAGCAACAAACCTACCGAAAAAATTAGCAACAAACCTACCGAAAAAATTGGCAACAAACCTACCGAAAAAATTAGCAACAAACCTACCGAAAAAATCAGCAACAAACCCAGCGACAAAATTAGCAACAAAATGAGCGTCAAAACGTGATCTGAGAAGCCATTCTGCGTAACTTATTTCTGCAATTGATGTTATACGATATTATGCGAATAGATCCGTGCTATTTAGTTTTAGAAGTATTTGTATTGCCCTGCGTGATTTTTTATCTGTTTTTTAAAATTGATTTTGTAACTTAATGAAAAATCCAACTGGACTTAGAAACCAAATCGACATAAACGGGGAAATAGTATCCAACTAAATTAAGTTGTGGTTTAAGACAAATATAAAATCTCATGGAATGCTGTTCATAGAATGAACTCTTGTGATTTAAGCTGAGGATACATGATTAAACACTCGACCTTTTAAACGTTCATTTTTAGCAACTATATTTTTACTTTGCTTATTAATAATATGTTCACTATAATGTAAAATATAAACATGAGACAATGCAAATATTGTTCGCAAACTTAATGTTCATGTTGTATTGTCTGTAAATATCATTGTAACGTTATTACTATAAATTATTACTGTGGCAGTGGTCAGCTACATTTCCTACTTTATTTTATTTGATCTATTTAACCCAATCAAATATCCTCAAAAAGTCTCGCCAATTAAAATGTTCAAGAATGATTCCTGGGACTATTAAAATGGCTGTCATGCCATTGTGCTGATTGTGAGTTTAGATATAATATAGAATAGGTTATAAGTATAGTATTTAGACTATACTTACAATTCAATTAGAGCTCATATTGAAAATTGGGACTGATTTTCAATTGTACTACAACAGTAACGCTTTCTATCTGTAATACTTACTTATAATTGATGTTGTATGTACCTTTCCAATTTAAACAAATATTTTTTTAGTCAAGGTATTTATTTTAGCACCTGATTGTGATGTTTTAGGGCATGCATTAAGGGGTTTTCTGCATTATTTAAAACTCGTCACAGCTAAATCCCTTCTTAAATATTCAGTCATTTCGCAATATAGCAGTTCAAGCAGTGTAATATATATATATATATAATATGTATAATCGTACATAATGCATGTGTAAGTAATTCTTTGTTGTTATGTAACGCAAATTTTATTAATTTATGAAAAGTTAACATTATCTCCCGCTGAAGTCGTATTTGATTACTTAAAACACTATTCAATTGAAAATTACGATGAATGATGATGAAGGTATTGTCGGAGGCATTGAATGTAATATTGATGTTATGTTAATAAATGTTGAAAAATGAAACAAGAAACGTATTATCGTAAAAAGTTAAAGTTTGTTATGGTATTAGTTTGTCTCATTAAAAGTTATAAATTTTTGGCTCTAGCAAGATAAATAAGAATGATCACGAATTTAGGACGAGGAGAATAATATGACAATCAAATGGATGGCAAACAAAGATATTCAGTGCAGTGGACCAAATAATTTTAATACTAGATGCTACATCATAATCATATCATAATACTGTCTTGACTGATAAATAATCACACAAGTTTATCGTATTTTTTATATTTGTTTTAATTATTTTTTAAACCACAACTTTTCATACCGATTGTCCTGCAATCGGGTGATATACATTTAACTGATTACATTTGTTTGTCTTGCTTGAGGATCATCAACTAAAAGTTGCATTAATTTATATTATTATTTCGTATAAATATGTATGAACATAGATTATCGTAACGTATAAGGCGTCAAGGCGGTTGTACAGGACCACAATTGTATTGTTGTTAAGTGCAACCTTATTAGTACGGTTCTTAAGAATTTTACTACAACAATAAAATAGCTAAAGTAATACATACCTTCACTCACCCTTCCTATAATAAATTATCTACAAAAACATTTGATTACATATTGATTCACATTTATGCTTGCGTATTTATAAAATAGCTAATTATTTCGTATCTGTACAAGTTTCTCAACAATTACTAATACATTTCAGCGAGGCCACTTATAAACATCTCCTGAGAAGTGTATTGCCATATATTATTTGTAACAAAACGTCGATTCGATTACACACTAATGAATCACAAACACATTATAGAACATACCTAATTGGAAGTTTTATAGTTGCATACTAGCATAAGTTTCGGTTACAACACCGAATTATTAATTACAAACATATCATAGGCCGTATCGAACTGAAAGTTATAGTAGCGTATTGCAGAAGTATCGGTTACACCGAATTATTAATTACAAACACATCATAGACCATGTCTGCCTGAAAGTTATAGTTGCATAAGCTTCTGTCACACCGAATTGTCAATTACAAGCCCACCATATCGCTTCCCGTACACTAAACTGAAGTTACAGTGGTAGAAGAGGTAAGTTACACCGATGTATTAATCCCAAGCCCATCGCATTCCATATATTCTAATACACTGAAGGTTTATATAGAAATAATTATAGCTGTAGAGGTATCTGTTACATCAAATTATCAATTACTACAAGCCCTTCACTTCGCGGACCCTACCCTAATTTTTAATGTTATGGTAATGTGACCTACCTTTAGTGCAAATTGAAATTGATTTAGGCATCTGTTTTCCAGAACTTCAGATGAATAAGAAAGAAGTTTAAAGTATGTAACTACCTTCACACTTGACCTAATTATTTATCAACCTACTGTCAAGAAACAAGAGAGTGGTTACAATTCGGAGTAAAGGGAAAAACAAAAAAGATAATGTATCCTTCGGCCCCAGAAAAAGGTGGGTTCATATCTAACTTTGAATTTTTCTTACGTTACTGCCCACTACGAATGTACTATATGTGAAGACCATAAAAGTGATAACTTTTTAGTTCTTGTTTCCGTTGCCTCTATTCTTTAACAAGCATGGGGAAAATATTTTGGAAAGGTAGCAATATTTCGATTTTCGCAAAAAAATTGCCCAAGAATTTGATTTCATTGTTGAAGTATTTTTTGTGTTTTCAAAAAGAACTGTTTCAAAATTGTGTATTTTGCGTTAAATAGAGTGAAAGTATTTTGACTACAATTAAGGTTTAAATTACAACATACCTTTTAGTTTGGTACATTTTGTAACATATTAATTTGGACTACATCGTTTTAAAATTCATGTAAAATGTCTACAAAATGTCTGAAACTTACAACCTGTTCAAGTTATAGTATTTCACTATATCAGGTAGAATGGGGTTGAAAAATCGCAACTTTTTAGCATTGACTGTTTATAGGCACAAGGTACTTCCTATGCAGTAGTAGTACTAGTGACTACAATGCTTTATTTTATTTTATATTGTAAAGCATTTTTTACTCGAAATATTTTGAGTAATTTGATTTGTATTCGAATTTGAAAAATTATTTTCATTCTTTGTTTTGAGTAAAGTATTTTCCACATGCTCGCTCTGAAAAACATTTCCTGGATAAACATATATACTGTACTTCAATGATTAGGTCATTAGGTAGTTAAATAACAGGAATTGCGTAAGGTAGTCAGTTAATCGTTCAGTGTTAAATCCTTGAGTTATTTTCCCTGGAATATCTATTGCTTCATTGGTTTTAATTTTCCACGGCCATAATCGTTCCAAATGGGATTATTTCATGAACTCTTCAAAAAATGTTCTAACCCAAGTTTTGACTCTAGATTTTGTCCTTCTAGCCTGTTTTTAAATACATCGATTTTTCCTTTTTGAAGTGCAATATTTTCGGCCGTTCCGAAATTCTTTACGATAGCCAGGCTACAGAGAGGTCACAGCATTGGTGTAGTGATAAATGTTCCTCCGGATTTATTTGATTCGTGTGAACGTCGCCTTTTTGTGGCATATTTTGGTCGTATTCAGTCTTTCAAAAATTCACTGCGAGTTGAGATTAACATTTTTTGTCAGTCTATGATTTGCCCTTTTATGTTCTTCTGTTTGTATAACGCCCGTGTGACCAAACTGAAAGCTTAAAGTCAGTTCACCCATTTTTGATACAGGGAAAATATCCGGAATCCATTCAATCACAAAGGGGACAAATTCCTTGGGATTGACATCATTTCTTCCTGTGAAAAATGAAGATCAATTAATTAGCATCTACGTTTTTATTAATGTCAATCATCGAACCATCCTTTGGTACTTACCCACTTTGATGTAAGTACTATGAAGTACAGGCACGATAGGCTGCTTTTTCGGACCATCACCATCTTTTGGTGGAGACCATTCTGCATATTCCGCTTCTCCAGTTTGAATGAAATACTGATTTATTTTTAGTGGAACCTAAACAATAACACAATTGATGGCTTTTAACTACAACATTCAAATTGGAAGCATCATGGAAGCAGGAATGGGGCCAAACATTAAAAATGCTTAATAAAATAATACCAATATCTTACCAATGAGCAGTTGAAAATTTGGAGAATGTGCAGTGTATTTGTAATTTTCCAGACATGTTTTGTAAAAGTTCCTGCTGGGGGTCTGTCCACCCGATTTATTACGATCGTTTGGTTTGGTAATCGTCTTTTCTTTAAGCCACCTGTTGTTATCCTTTCTTTAAAACACTCGAATATGTCCTACATACAAAATACATACAACATATTTTTTGAGAAAGCGTTCACATTAGCCTTCGCATGTCTAAATGAACATTAAAACAAGGTAGCACCAATTCAGTATTTTTCTCAGCTATTCGATCATTTCTCCGAAATGGAAAGTTGAATTGAAAATCACGATGTATCAATTTGAAGCTTATGATATGTTCTATCATGAAATTCTAGGACTTCCTACGTAATTTCTACAATTGACATTGTTTCGAAAAACTTTGTTTATGATTAAAATTGATGCATCGTGATTTTGAATTCGACTTTCTTTTCGGAGAAATCATCGAATAGCTCATAATACGGAATTAGTGCTACCTTTCCTTAACAAATCTTACTTGTGGAACATAATATGTGAGTGGATCCGGTTTTCCGTCGAAGCGATAATTCATTGTGTGATTGATACGCTCATTAACTCCGGCCAACCATGTCTCGAAAGCCGGAGTAATTTGTGGTTTCTCCAGAATAATACTAGTGGTCGGACTTAGTAACGTGGAAGCAGAGATTTTTGTATTATTAGTGACTTTGGGAGTGACTCGTTTTTGTGGAATCGGTTTGTCGTACTGAGCAGGTTTGTTATTCGGTTCTCGTAAAGCAGTAGAATCTTCTTTTCTTCGTTTTATTGGAGGAAGTGAAACAGCTGTAGTGGAAATGTCAGTACTGACATCCGTCGTTGTAAAGGTATTTGTTATATGCATTGTATTCTGAGCGGACGCGAATATATGACATACCTATGCGAAAAAAAGATATAATATATCAGAGAACGATATAAGACTTACGTTAATTATAAAAACTGTAAACCACATTTTATTTACTTGTTGTTCTGTTTCATCCAGGCCTTCCAGTCCAGAGTCACCCATACTCAATTCGTCTTCCACGTTAGTGACTATTATTTGATCAGAAAATACACCTTCTAATCCTTGTACCTGTGTTATGTAGCAGTTAATAAATTAGTTTAAGTTAATAAGAATTTGTCTTGTATTAATTCTGAAAAATACAAATCAAAATTTACATTTGGTAAGGCAGAGTCATCAGCCGCAGCAATGCTTTCCAGTAAAGAAATGTTTTCTCTCATTATTTCGACTGCAATATGATTTGGGTCCAAAGATTCTACATCTCTCCCATTAGAATCCGGTAAGGCAACTAAATGTAACTGACTTAGCAAGGTTGCTGAAAATAATGACACAAAACATTTAATTGTAAATTGAGATGATTGAAAGGTATTTGTAATTTTCCTACAGTTGAAGTAACACAAACTTTGTAGTGATTACTATTAAATATAATAAATAAATAAATTGTGAATTTACGAGTGCAGTCTTGAAGAACTGGTGCGATGAAATACTCAAACTCGGATGTTAATGCTTCGTTGCTGGCAAAGGCACAAATGCAGGCGTAAAAATGCATACAAAGTTTGCTTCCTGAGTCATAAAACGATGACGGTTCTCCAGACATAATGTCTATATCGCGATTCTATGAATAGGAAATAAAGTTTAATTAATAATAAGTAATCACATACACATTTGTCAAGGCTAGTTTTATAATGAATCGTGAATGAAATAATTAGAATGAATGAAAAAAATATTACATTTAATTTGAATGGACGACAAGTACATAGAAACTTTTTTTCTGGCTGTTGCGTGGCATCATCTTTACATGGTTTAAAAAACATGATATGGAGATACCCAAACGGATGTTTAACAGATGTGTTGCATTTGACAACAAATGATACCTTTGACACCCTTTGTACAAGAAGTTCTGGCATGTCATTTACAAATATAGAAAGTACCTAAAACATAATAAGCCATTATTTAATTGTTTTACAGCAACGTTACAAACTATGTCAATTAGATAATTTTATATACCTGTTGACAATCAGGCGGAATATTTAGTGTAGATAATACGGAATGCTTAATTGGCAGTGGTTGAGATTCTGAATAGCACAATCTTGCTGATTCAATGTGATGACATTGGTACTGAAACAAACAATAGTCATAATAACAGATTAAAGTATTGATTTAAACGTTGATTTGAATTTAAAGTATCACTTGAAACACAATCTATTACTTGAGGATTACGGCTACAGTGTTGAACATAACATTTTGGTACTGACTCCATTGACATTAAGGAACCTGAATCACGATCAGACGGCGAGGAACATGGAATTCGAACAAAGTTTCGGTAATCGGGTCCTCGATCCCTCAGTCGTACAGAGTATATCTGTAAATTGGCCTAAAACAAATAGGGATGCATAAAAATCATTTATAGAAGTACACACAACAGCACATCTACATCTGTATTCTACATAATTGTTATTTGAAAATTTTGAATTAGAAATATTATTATATTTGTCAGTGTTGTACCTCGAAGCCAGCCATATTACAAGTGATTCGACAAGCATCGGTAGCTGATTCTTTCCGGACAGCTTTGTTTCTAAATATTGCATCACAAGTTTTGTTCTTACAAGAGTTTCCTCTCGTTCCGTTAACTGTTCCACATTTTGGACATTTTCGAATCCCACGTAGGGTGGGCCGACCAAGGTCGGCAAATAACTCTTTCCACTTGTCTGAACGCTGAGGCATTGGTTTTCAAATTATTTTCAATTATTATTGAGACAGCTTGCTGCTTCTTATGAGTTCTCACACCTGAAATATTCCACAATAAAAATGGTAATTAAGAAATAAGTGCATATTCTGATGAATATTGTTGGTTTCATTTCATTTAAAAATTTTACGATTACAAAAGCAAAATGTATACAGTAGGTACTCACAATATCAAAATCTCAATACTCTCAGTAGAATTAAGGCTGCTTCGCAAAATATTTCAGAGATCCTGATTATGTTGCCTCTAATCGTCTCGTAGCTGTAGGAATTTTATACTGAGAATAATGAGTTTGCATTCATAGAAAAAGCAATAATGTATCTCATGTTATAAGATTTGTCTCCCCTGATCATTTGACTCAGTATTTGAAAACAATCGACTTGAGGGTGGTGTTTTCCTAGCTAATACTGACACTGACAAGCGATAGTGACAATCACAACCAACTTTATAGTTAAAATCGTGAATTAGTATATGACATTGTGACCACAAATGACGAAGAAATCTTTGCAATAAAAGCTGCCGAGAAAGTCGTACTTGGTAAACACGGAAGGTAACTTCGTACAAATAAAAACATGTATTAAATATTGCATCAACTACACAAACAAACAGGATTTTATATTCTCTTCTTTCCCCTCTGAGATTGGTTACTTGACAATTACTAACTAAGTGACAAAGACACGGACAGGTATTTTCGAGGATTTCTTTTGATTGTTTGGGCTGATAGCGACTATGAATTATTAGTGTTAAACATACCATTTATAAATAAAGGTTTTAAAACTTATTAAGCTGGTACTGCAAATGTGTAACATGATTTTTAGGCACTAGGTTTTATACTCCATTAGCACTACAGCATTACAGCGTTAAATCATATTAGTATCAATAATTGACTTGAACACAGGAGCATTAAAATAATTTAGTTTTTACAATTTAAATGTTCCAGTCTCCAGCACAAACCACAAACTAATTACTTGTCGACAAAATCTCATCTGCAGATTTGCCACCTTTCAAGTTTTACTTCAAAAACGAAAACGATGATTTTGTTAAGACGCAGTCATTAATCCCTAATTATTATGATTCGAATAGGCACTTTTCTTGCAAAATAGAGACAAATTGTCGCAATTTACAATCATATTGTTATTGCAAGCATGGATCTGTATATTTGATTATGATATTATTTCCAAACACTTGAACACCAAAGGTACTTGTCACTTGTTGAGAAAATACAAAATAAATCAAGTGATGTGAGCTTGTACATTAAGGAATAAACAACGCAAAGTAATTAAACTGATTAAAAGTAAATATGTAAAGTTGTAAGGCAATAAAGACCAACCTGAGCTTCTAATAATTTAGACTGTTACAACAATAACTGTTCAAATTCGCCAATAATAAATGTTGTGTTGTTAAGTTATAATTTGTTGTCCCGCTATCGTCCGTCATTCGTTCGAGCTAAACGCATCCCGATTTTAACACAAAATCATAAACAATCCGATGGGAAAAGACACCCGTTGCACCCAAGAATCGATACAAATACATCCGACGGCGTACTCTACAAACATCTAAACATCATGCATTCACATTCCCGGCTTCGTTACATATTTTGTCAAAGTCATACCATAATCTTTCCATTATCGTTCAGGGACGAGCTTGGCTATCGTCATATAGGACTTTGTTGATAAGCTGTCTTTAGTTGTTGAGGCTGTTGAGTCCAACCATTGTTAATGCAACTTAATTGCGAGACTGCAATATGAAAACCCCGCAAATCAAGTAGCATCAACTAAAGTTGGACCAGTTGGATCAAGGGTCGACCGGTGGATGGAAGTCCAGAGCTTCACGTAATGTAATTTCGTCGTGCTCAGTTGCGACTGCTTGTCCTATTTATGGCTGTTAAAGATGTCAGCGTTTTCAAGGGAAGTAACATCTTTGACGATATATGATGTACAAAATAGCATTAATTTCTTCCTAGAATCTCCAGATAAGTCGTGTATTGTCTCCGACGGAGTTGGGTACAAAATCAGCATATACGTCTTGTAGGTGTTGAAAATTTGATTCCAAATTTTACAGGTACATCGAATCCTCCGAAATTCGGAGGATGCAATGTACCTGTACAATTCAATATCATCGTAATGCGTGGTACATGATGCACAAAATGGAGTTATTTTCTTCCTAGAATCTTGAGATGAAGTCGTGTAATGCCTCCGACGAAGGGTTGGTACACAATCAGCTTACATCTTGTAGGTGTTGCAAATTTGGATTCCGAATTTTGTAATTGCATAGCATATCCGAATTTCGGAAGAATGTACAACTTACACCGAGTCTTGAGCCGAACAGCTGACATAAGAAAGTGCTTCCCTTTGATTGTTGATGGAATAGTAATATTATCAAAGATGTCGAAGTAATTGGGCTGATGATTGGGGCGAGAGGAACCATTCCTGCATTTTTTGACAATCTTCAGAAAAAGATTTAAATTACCCAAAGATTAAACTCAGAAAGTAGTCATGAGTGTACTTAAATGATCCTGTAATATCCTACATAATCACATATACAGAGCATCATCGTAGTCTTTTTACACAGATACCAATAGTGATTAAACAAAGCGCAAATGATTTAGGAGGGTGATTGTTTTGGTCATTTTGAAG
>JABASD010001165.1:0-46224 GCA_019776165.1 Pogonognathellus flavescens | reverse complement strand
AAGAGCTTAAAAGCTTATTTTGCCCCCATGTATTTAAGCCTAAGGTTGAATTTAAGAGCTTAGACTTAGCTTATTTTCAATTTTTCGGAGCTTGCTTATCCGGGCTCTGAATATTACTACTGTCTGAGAGCAATTCAAATGTAAAGTTTCATAATATGGAAAACAAATTAGAACATACATAATTTAATTGTTATATCTCTACTACCATATAATATATTTTAGGTGTAAGTGTAAACTATTTCTTATCGAACTGTTTTTAATTTAACATTTACGAAACTTATCTACTCCATTGTCCAATGGTTTATTATTATTATTGTAATGCATATTTGTGTAAAGGTATTGCAAAATAATATTAGTTGAAACTAACAATAAATGAGCCGACAACACCAGAGAGCCATGTGCACGTCGTAGCTTTACTATAAGCGTCACAGTGTAATATTATTTTTTACTATATTGCACTAAATGGTTCTCAGATATAAAGGAAATGATGGAAACTTGTTCACAAATCGTTTAGTATTTTCAACTGTGTGTTTAGAAGTTGCATCAAGAAAAACTAAGGCTAACTCTCTTAACAAAAAGAAATGTTAACTATAAGTGACTGGTTCAATAGGATTTCCATTACTATTACAAGAGTTAGTACAAGTTGGCTTTTAGATTCGAGTGGATAGTAGAAAATAGAAGGCCGAATTATGCCCATTCTACCACAACGTCAGTAATTTTTCATACGACTGCTCTATCATTACAATTACAACTTAATTTAATGCATTACAAATTACGACATCTTCTCGCCAACTACATGTATGTACGTTCGTAGTTTCCACAAGTTGTTCGATGTTTGCGTAATAATTACATTTCGACTTCTTGCAATTGTAATTGCCACAGAACATTTCACTTCTTCGCCTTGATTACATCCAGTGGACAGCCATTCCAGTCAATTTCCAACAATTATTACAACTCTCACACACTTGAATGAGTTTTTTTTCATTTTGACGAAGGTAAATATAAGCATTAGCTCTAAAATTATTATACTTTCGCTTTTATTGTGTGCGTTGCAATAAACACAATATTGTATTATCATCTGTTTTTACACGTAAAGTAATAAATGTCCATATTACATTAAAAGTAATATTATATAAGCTACAAGTTTTATTACTACGTGCGTAATTATAAAATATATTTCCTCCTTCTTTAAAAAACAGTTAGATTTCCGTTTTTGCGTAAAATTCCTGTTTCGCCGTGAGTCGTTATCCCCGTAACACAACTACTAATCTTTCCTCTCGATAGCTCAGTACACCCTACTAAACTAACTAAACTCTACTATGTTTTCGAAGGACCAGCCGCTTTAGCTACGATAACGTATAACTCTTCTTCTCTAGTTCAGGAACTGATAACTACAATTTCCAGTTTCAGAACCAGAACTAGGATCAGACATTATTTGACCAATATTAATCTGGACAACTTCACTTTCCAATTTCAGAATCAGTCATGACTAAAGCCTAGAATCAGAATTAGAATCATAAACAGAATCATAAGATTCACTTACATCTCGATTCCAAATCCGAATCATAATCAAAACATAATCATAAAGTTAACTTACATATATCTAGATTCTCAAATCAGAACATAATAATAAAGTTAACTTACATAAATCTATATTCTTAAATTAGAAACATGCAGATCAGAGTCATAAAAGTAAATTTACTGACATCCAGATTCGTAAATCAGAATCAAAACCGAATTAACATATTATTGGTATAAAATCTGGCTCTCTGAGTTAATAGCCCCATTCGAAGCTCATAGTTTTGATCGCGCCGCAACAATTCCCTTGTCAAATGGTGAAGTATAAAGTAGAGCAGGCAATTAAACTAGTTCAAGTTTAACTAATTAACCATTTGTACTTTGCTTAGAGTGGAGAAGCTTCAATATCTTCATTTCTAAAAACTATCAGCGTAGTAATAGTCAAGAAGGCATTAAAAGTTTGATTTCGCGTCGCAATTTTTGTATGCAATAGCACAGTAATGTAAAGTTGTATATCGAAATATAATAAAAGTTATCATAAAATACTTCACTATTATTATGCGTATAGGATTATTCCATGAATTCTCACAGACCTTTTCATGTAATCTCACATAACAAAAGAGTATAAATAAGATAAATATTTCACAACCGTCATTACTCCTGCTTTGCAATTAGTTATAGGCTTAGTATTCCTCTGAATCTGTATCTATGAATATCTACTTGAAATTTTTATTTTCTCATGAAAATCTCAGGGAAAAAATATAAAATGATAGATAAATATAGGTACTCGCGATGCTTATTATGAATACATAACATACATGGATGAAAAATAATAATATTTTTTGCATGAATTTCATTTTGAGTGCCTTCAATTTATTTTTAATTTTCAACGTACCTACAGAAACATGTACACGTATAATTTCATTTTTAAATACGCAATTAATTATGTTTTGAGAATTCACATGCAATTATATGTAAGATAGGGAATACAGGCTTGATAAAATAATACAGCGGTCATACATTACAGGTACTGATGTTGTACATTATGTGTGTCCAGAACAATATCAAAATTTCAAATCAATATCATATATAGAAATTTCACATCAAAATTTATTAATTCACCGAATTAAAAATCCATAAATCCTTAGGAATTCTATAAATTAATAAGATAATATAAATAGAACATTTCTGGTTCCATTGTAACTTCAATTAAAAGAGCAATTTCTAAATTCATCCTTTGCCATGGTAAATGTTGTACTATACAACAGTGGAAACTCCACTTTTATTGGGTAACTACCTTAACATGTCATTTCCTACATAAATCAACTATATAATATCTGAAGAAAGATTAGACACATGAAATTATGAGTCAAGCCATTATTTCATACTAAAATTATCTTGGTAGTTACTAATAAATGCACACAGGTCATCTAATTATAGGCTGTCTTACAAGACATCGTAATGGATCAGAGTAATTTAAAGCAATTCCGTCTTTTCTCAAGCATTGTGTTTAGATTGCCAGTGGAATTAAACCACACTGATGGTTGAGTCTGTGGAATGTTCAAGCTTGTAGCAATAATACAGGAAAATAGGAGAAGCTCTACTTGAAGCTACTTATTATTATCCAAACACGTAAGCTCTCCATTACTCAGTACCTAACAAATGCCAACACACATTGCAAAAACTTCTTAAAGTGTTCTGCAGCTATTTAATCTGATAAAGGAATTAACAAAGCTATAACATATTAGTGATATAAAGTGTGCCTGTGTACAAACTGAAGTCATATTCCTTTAGTTCCATCATAATCAGGGTTCAAAGTTTTCCTTTTTGCAAAAGGTATTTGTACGGAAAAACTAAATATACCTACTATGTAAAACCACAACAAAAATTAATAACTCTATACAAATTAAAATTATAAAACTATTTGTCCAAAAGGAAATATTAATTTCAGATTATTTTGACCGTCTACAAAAAGAGAGATTTCACACCATTACATGAAAATAGCAATAATATATCGGTAATAAATAGTCAGTGAAACAATGTAAGTATTTCATAATTGAATTTATTGTGCATGAGGATTCCAAGGATGAGTTTTCTAAATAGTATTCGATGTAATATAATTTCTTGCAATATGGAACACTGTGATTGCCGAAGGGAAACGCATACAAATAGTGAAAAACCAACGTAACGTTTAGTTTGGTTTGTTTGGTAGTTGCTTCTGGGAATTCTGGAAACGAAGAGGAAGGAAGAGCGTATCAAGCTATTAGACAAAGACATATAACAAGTGGCAATAATTGGCCACGGGCGGTGTTAGCGATGCTATATGTTGATGATGTATCAGTGTGGCACTCACTTGTTACGTAACAAACAACAAACTCATAATATCTTACATTACAGCTCTCTATGTTCAGTCAGTCCGCTTATCAAGATCGGAGATAACAAGCTGCCACTATGAGCTCTATCTCTACAAATTATTATTATACGACTACACACAAAGAATTAACAAATGTCGGAATTTCGCAAAAAACAATTCAATTTAACGATTTTAACTCGTATAACAACACTCAGGTGCTTCGCTAAATTTCATGGTTATAATTGTAATGGATAATATGGCAATAAGCAAGGAAGGAACAGAGAAAGAAACGATTGTAATGCGGGTGGTTGTAAAAACACTACATAATATTTATACATACTAGCACTGCCAAAGATCCTTAACTGAGACAGCATATTACATTTTGCACATTTATAACTATATATCTAAGCAAAGGTATGGTATAATGGCAGTTACATGAGTAATACAAGCATGCGTACAATTACTGTGTGTAATACTTTAAACGCAAGTATTTACAGTGTGGCAGTTTGTTCGTAATTTCAGTAAGTAAACATTTCCTTTGTAGTCTATTATTTTACGAATGAAATATTATGTTCCCGTATCTGTCAATTGACACCCATAATCAGACAAATATGACATCGTTAATTTTTCGCGTCAACTCATCCCTTCTATCACTTTACAAACTAACACACAGTCGTTAAACCAAAACTACAAAGCAACAAATGTAGTAAAATATTTTTGACACAACGTCATTGCAGTCAACGATACCACAGTCTTTAAAGAACACTTGAGACCGAGTCGTCTTGAGACAAGTAAATAGTAAATGTTACGATTTGTTTGGATATTCAGCTTATGTTTTTATTTTGCCGACTTGTTTCTATGTCAGAAAAACATTTTTATGCTTACACGAATTATTTCTCTCATTTTACTTGAAAACAGAAATCCATCAAACAAATCGACTAGTGTAAAATCAAATTCTGTGTTACTTTTTTGCAAATATATCCTTCGTCCGTTTTCGGATTTAAATATATTAAAGCTTATATAATTTCATTTCAACCATTCAAAAAGAACGGAAATGGTCTCAGAATACCGTCACTTTCAGTCATTGATGCATGAAGAGTATTCAGTATTATCGACATGTTGTATATTTCCAACCAAGTGCAATCTGTAAAAAATCTATTTGAATTTTACTTTAAACATTTATTTCATGCCGTAGCTGGAAATCATGTCAGTTCTATAGTTCTAAGCAATAGTCCACGAAAATAGTTTATAACATGATTCATCTTTTATACGGAACCTCTAGTGTAGAACTCGATTCTGCACTAAAAGGTTTAATTGAATTCTATCTTTAATTAAAGAGAGAGAATTAATGTGCAAATAATGTATTTCTAAAATCCAAACAAGCCGGCATGTAACAACATAAACTGAATGGCGAAACAAACTGTAACATAGGTATTGCTGCAAGTTAAAGTTTTGCATGTGTATGAAACAAAAATACCTAGAGATGTCCGGACGGATAGCTCATCAAACACGTTATTAGTACATAATAATATCGTGTATTTACTTGTTCCACTGTAAAATACACGGCGGAAAGAGAGACCTACGTGAAATGATAGGAGCTACACATTACACATACATTGATGTAGATATCCACACAAATACTGTACCATACGCACGCATTACACTCATATTATTTTTATTATGCATACATTAAACGTATATAGAAGTTTATAAGTACACTGCCTAATCACATACTACTACTAGTTGTAATAATATTATCTGCACGTTATATTATTACAATGTCGATCCTCCTTAAGAAAGACTTGTTGTTTAGAATGAAAGGATGACTAAATATTATGATGCTTGACATTATGTATTATTATCTTACTATAGGGATATCTTATATTATTACAAGCTTAATGCGTTCTTGCGTCTGTCTCACATTGTTTCTTTACGTGTAGTATTAGTATTATAGTGGAATTTTCCTTGCTGTTTTCTTTACTGCTAAATACTTGTCTCTCCTTGTGTCTCTAATGCATCAATGAATTTACTCATCACCTATCCTATAATCATGAGTAATAATCACAGAGCTAAAAACAGTGCGACAAAACCTGCTGTACTATTCTTGTTTCTTGAGTGTATTTATTGTTCCGTCCTTTGTAAATAACGTTATTTCAATGGACATCTGTATAGTTAGTGCAATGTGAGCACTGTTGCTG
Organism: Pogonognathellus flavescens; assembly: GCA_019776165.1. Taxonomy (NCBI): domain Eukaryota; kingdom Metazoa; phylum Arthropoda; class Collembola; order Entomobryomorpha; family Tomoceridae; genus Pogonognathellus; species Pogonognathellus flavescens. The sequence goes on along the minus strand of JABASD010001165.1, from coordinate 40,155 downwards.
TGGATGGTTAGTATAATGTGTAATTATTTTATATATAGTATAGTGTGTGGATATATATACATAAATACATCAGCGTACAACAATTATCTGTAACTGTAGCATAGGAGTATTTCCTATAGATATCTTTTTATGTAGCAGTGAGAAAGAGGAAAGGGATGATCATTTTAGATTTACACCGCCAACATAAATCTTTGCCAGCCCCACCAAACTAACACCAAAAGAGACGCTCTGTGTCCGTCAGACTATGTTGGGTCAGAAGAAGAAATCCAAATTAGAAATAGAATGGGGTACTTTAATGCCATTATTAGCCATACTATATCACAACATTATCGTGCTAAACAACTAAAATGGTAAAAGGATACTCTCAGAACGTTGTGCTGTGTGTGTCTATGCAATTTTGTTTTTGTAAGGTATTTGCGAAGTATTATTACATTGTAATAATATTATTGTGTTAAGTAGAAAGTATAATAATAGGTAAGAAAGGTAAAACAATGCTTGTGGCATGACTCACTCTCTGAAAATATATAGAAAATAGATGGAAATGGAAAAACAAGGGTTTTTTGCCCATAATTGTAGACATACCGTTCTGCAATCGTGAAATAGATATGTAACTCAACTACCTGTGAATTGTGTGTATTTTATCAAGGTTGGCCGTCTCCTCTCAGGACTTTAATATATCTCTCTGCTGCTATTCTAATACAAGTTGGATTTAAAACCGAGGAAGATGAGGATATGTATCTTGTTGTTGTATGAACGTGCTTGATTTTCAAAGAAAGAATACTCAGGTAGTTCAGTACGTATATACATAGAACAATAATCCTTCCACTACTTCTGCTACGTGGCTCCACTTCAGAATATTTTATTTTGCTCAACTCGACTCTTTCCGTGTGTTTCTGCGGTGTTACTTTCCTACAACAATGTATTACATTATTATAATGCTGAATGTAATATGTATGTGTCAGACATACGTAACAGATATAGTAATGCTACTTAGTAGAATTATTTCTTAGAATCTAAGTTGAAGTTGCTGGTCTAAATTACTAGTTAGCTTCTATTATTGTTGCATCAACTAAAGCTCTACGTGTACAGTTAGAGGGCAAGATATTTTCAGCCCAGACCAGATTATGATTTGCTATTCAGGCAGATTGTGACTAGACGTGTATAATAGACACTGTAGACGAGTTCAGATTCTACTTATGTGGACGAGAAAGAAAAGAAGGATCTCCTCTCTTTTTCTGTACGCTACACCTCCTTGTAATACCTACGTGGTTATAGCAAGTAGTAAAAAATGAGAAAAGAACAATTCTAGAGTCAAAGTTAAATAGTTAACTTTGGTTAGTTGCCTGTCTACATTTACACTATATAATTATTTATATATTGTCGGTGTACGCGGAGTCAAGTCAGAATAAATGATATAGTTACATTTGAATATCAGACAAGACAATGATAAGGTTTTGTTTGTTGTTGTTACCTCACTCACTTACTCTCGTCTAGTCTCACAAATAATATTCACAACTCCTAATGAGTGAGGGCCTATGAACTATGAGCCACACACACACACACACAATTCTACACAGATTCTATTACCTCTATTACCTGTGTAATAATAATGATAATAATCATAATCATAATGCTATGGTGTGCATTAATATAGATTTGTTGTAAAATATGTTATATGAATGAATACAGATATTCTAATATACCTTGGGTACTATACGACCTAAAATGAAGCAGTAGTCCCTCTGACCTTATATTAAATACGTAGATTTTGGCAAATAATTATTTATTGTAAATATATATGTACTTAAATGTTACACCTGTCTCATTTTACCTTTTAGAGATATATTGCAATGTATATTATACCAGTTATTTATTGCATGCATGTACACACAGATGGAACATTTATTGTTTTGGGGATACTTTGCAGAGAGATTCCGTTAAAGCACTGACTTGAGAAAAGAATGAAACATAGAATTTAAGTATAAAAAGAGTTGAAGGTGAGTAAAAAATAAAAAGAGTGTATTCCTCGAGAATGTATATATGTTGTATTGGTTTGGTGAAATAATAAAAGTTGGGAGTTGATTGTGATGTGACGTTACTATTTATTTTACTATGCACGAGACGTGGAAGAGTGTATCTTTACGAATTACAATTATAATACACTACTGGGAGCAGGGAGAAACAACAACGGTCAGTGAACTGTGCCTCATGACATAACTAATTGCCCATTTTCCACAACACAGACCAACATTACACACACACAACAGAAAGAACAGCCCTAGACAGCTATAATATAACTAAAGCTAACAACAAACGTACGGCTAATCTAACTAAAGCTGTTCCATCCACATCCATCCACCACCACCACCACCACCACCACCATTCCATGATACCATGAGAGAGATATAATATCATACATAATATTATTATCCTCATGCCATGCTTGGCAAACTTAACTTCTTTGCATAACTTGCATTATTCTGTGTGTTTGTGTTTTGTGCACCTTTTATAAACCTTTACTTGGTTTCCTCAGCTTTAAGTTAACCGTACCGTAAGGACTGACGCGGGTTTGGTCATTCTTCCACTGCACCATGCTTTTTTATATGATTATGCCACCATACATACATTACATACCATCCTCTACTTATTACTTTTAACTTGTACCACCAACAACACCAAACACAAATGCATATTATATTTATTACACACACACACATTGTTCATGATGAGAATATCGTATCTGTTTGCAGTAGATGTTGTTTTTAAGCAATTTCCCTTCCTCACGCCTGTTTTTAGTTTTAACTGCTTTTCACGATGCCACTACTTACAAAACTTATTATACACTCCATATAACCACATCAGGATTATAATCCACAACTTCTCAGTATAACAATACATTGAAATGATTGCATTGTAATTGCACTGCATTGGTATTGCACTCAAAGTAATAATAGTCGTAGTATAAAAGTGTAAAGTGTGTAATGCTATAAGAGTACCTCAGTGTGAGATATTAGTCAACTCAACAACTGTGTGTAATAAGTAAGCATAAAATCTAAACAAGGTAGTTGGATTTGAGTGGAAGAGAGTCCAGGTAAATATACTCCATGTAAAAGTATGCACGTTATCACGTATGTATTTACAAGCTCTGTGTTTTTGCTCCTATTATTTTACAACTTGACTGGCAATTACTCTTCGCAGTTCCCATTTGTCACTCGCATGGGAAAATACACCAAAGAATCCGTGATATATTATACTATTTGCTATATATACAAACATACGTAATGCATAGTAAGTACTAGAGGAATATATAATTCACCGTTTTTAATTCGATAGTGCTATGCAAATTAATGGTGACGAGAATATTACATCCCTCCAATTTACGATACAGTCACCTTACTACTCGCCATTCACCAACCATCAACATCCATCCAGTAAAATCATATTGGAAGTCGTCCAATACTACACCAACCAAGTACTGCCAAAGTAACAAGTCGTAGAGCCGATACACTCGAAGGGCAATAAACAATAAATAGTTTTCGTACGTCAATAACTCTTTGCTATTTACGTTTGTAGAAAATATTCCAAGTTTTTTAAGGTACTTCTTACTTTGCTTTTAGTTTACCACTATAGGTATGTTGCTTTCATCAGAAACAGACAGATTGAACAGACAAAGAGAGAAACAAGAAAAAGTAAACGGGGAAACGTGAGATGAGAATTGAGTATGTAAAGTAAAAGAAGACGAGATAGAGTCAGGTCTAAGATGACGGGACTACAATTGCGACTGCGACTATGAGCTGATTGATAGTATGATACGATTTTTGACAGATTTATTCTCTTCGTCTTTTCTGCTGTTCCTGCCCGAGTACCTATTTGGGTTCTATCGCAGATAGGTCTTCGCAAACTAGTCGACGATGTACTTCTACAGGTACATTACACATTCTTAATAAAACTACCTACTACTTTTCTGTACGAACTACATGCTGTTTCAACTGTATCTTTCTTCTTTATCTTCTTTATATAATAGGTATACACGCATACATTATTAAGTAAGTTATAAGTAATGAAACTTCTATGCGAATACTTCTATGACTTTCGGTCTGAATGTCTGTCTGTCCGCATGATAGTTCAAGAATGATTTGAGATAATGCCTTTAATTTGTTATACATACAATGTGCGTCCCTCTCCAATTAAAAGTGCAAATTCACGTAATATGCAAATCAAACGGAAACATAAATACACAATTTTTCAGAACCTCCAATCACATATAAATTATTATGTTTACAAAATAGTACAAACGATATTATTGTAAATTGTTGCGTCCACTCAGTATTCCATAGTTCGGTTCATTGACGATTGTAGTTAATTTGACATTATATTTAGCTGTTTATTATCTAATTTGAAATAATTTAAATTAGAAACGTACTGTTTATAATTCCATGCTTTTTGTACTTACGAAACTTTTTCGACCCTTTCTCCAATGGTTTATTGTTGCTGCATAGACAGAGTTGAACAGTAGCCAAATGGCTAATATGTACCAACAATTCTAGAATGGAAGTGTTCATTTCACCACGTTAATGCACCAGAAATGTCCTTGAATTCAATGAAGATGTGACGGACCGGACCGGTCTTACTGTTTCCGAGTTCAAAGAATCCCAAGACATTGAAGTTTACATTCACACAATATGCATCCATCAATTCAAATAGCTTCTTGCTAAAACTCGATTCAAGTAGGAAAATTATATAAAACAAATTCATTTTCAGGAAGGTATGTAAATATATATGTATAAATATATGGAATATTGTTTAAAACCATACCCATCATCAATAAAATCTGTGACATGTTTTGCAACAATTATCAGTTCCTTTTCTCTTTTGGATGTAGTAATAAAGATTTACATACCAGGTTTGCGTAATATGGAATACGTAATTGCATTAGCACTTTATCTACGTATGTATGAGAGAATCGCTATTTTATATAACTGTGAATAAGCAAATCCTACTCGGGGATCTGGAGTATGCAAATTGTTCTTACACATACGAAGAAGTGTGGAACTGTTATCTGATAATGTAAATATATTTTTACGAGTAACTATAAGATCACTTACCTAATGTCAATAAACAGTGCAGAAACTATCTTTGACGGCTAAGAATTCCAAGAAAGTAGAGCAAATCAGAAAAATGAGAAATAGGAAGAAAATGTATTATGGAATGGATGCTAAAAAGTGTCAAGGTACACATATGTTGTATCTATGTGTGTCGTCCTTTTGTTGCTTTGAAGATCTTGACTTATCAAATTGACCATGAAAACCAAGTAAGATGAAAATCGCTTGGAATATATTAAAATTCAATAGCCTATTAAATAAACGGATACAATAAACTTTAAAATATAGCAATATGCTGTAATAATTTTTGCATTATTTAGAATTTTGTTTTATTAAAGCGATAAAAAATGTTCAGATTCAGAGAATATTCACTCATTTTCTTCGCAAGTTGCTAAAATCCCACATTATTTGCAATTAAAATTTAATTTTTTACGAAATTGAGTTTCTCTCCAAAATGTTTTGTTTCAAACGTTCATAATAGTTCACAGCAAAAACATATTTTACCTTGTATCTTACATCAGGGGCAATTAATTTTAATGTTTTATATAGAGTGAAGTACAAAAATGTTACTGCTAGCTAAATAATTACTTTCAAAGTAATTTACTAATATTTAATTTTTACAGATATTTCTTTCATTTCTTCTATCTCATTTCATCGCTGGCTTCATGACGCTATAATCCAAGATATTATTTTCAAAAAATCGTTGAAAATAGTGTTTCATACTTTTGTTGCGTCTTCAGTTTCATTTTCATTGGATTTTCCTTATCAAGCGTCCGTGAATCGATTATGATGCATATCATAGAAAATAATACTCACAGATGAATGTAAAATGAAGCAGCCAATAATATAAATCCTTATTCGTGGAAATGTTTTACGTACCATACTCATGGTTTTTTATCTCATGTATTTCTCAGAGCTGCATTTCCTTTGTATGAGTACATGAGAATCATCAATTATGTATGTAAGTCATTTTATAATAACCCTATATATGAAACCAGCGGATGGAGCAATGAAAATAAATATAATTCAGACTCTCTAAGATGTGAGATAAAAACAGACGCTGTGTAGTCTACAGACGTTATTGTTTTGCATTTTGTCTCTGAATCTATTCCATCATAAATATACTGCTAACCTAGCTTTTTTCCAATGTCGTTTGAGCAACATTTATTTAAATCAGTTGTACGTAACCTTTTCAAAAAAGAAAAATGTATTTATTCTGCAGGAATAAATCCATTTCTATTCTTATGCAGATCCTTTAAATACACAATTCAAATTCAGCCCCTGCAAAAAACAAGTGTTGATGACCAGAAAGACAGATGCAGATCTAAAGCCGTAATAAAAATGCTATTGGTAGTCCTTGCCTTTTGCAACATAATAAAACACACCACCTATCGCTGTGTGTGTGGTAGATATGGAGTGAAATGTGAGAAGATGAGAAATCATGTGTCGATGAAAGTAATAACGTCGAATAAAACTAATATTCACATAAAAAGCCCATAATAAGCATGTGATAGTTTGATGATGCTCTATATGATAGAATACCAGTCACAGGAATATTTATACTTAATGTAATATTATTATTATTATGTGTTGTGTATACCTACCCAAGAAGAGAACAGTGAAGTGGCACATACTTATAGTTAGTTTGGCCGTGAGGCAATGTGAGGTCATAAGGCGGCTTTTCCCATAAAAGACAATCAGAATTTCCACACTACTGTTAGATCCACAAAAAGTCCATTGGGGAGATCGTGAGGCGTAAATGAGAGATTACGATGTATAGCCATTAGTAGACACACAGAAAGGTGAGTTCTCTGTATGTAATGTGTAGTTCAACTTAACCCGTGGATGTAGCAATAGAAATACAATGCAGGGTTTCTACTCTCTCTCAGTGTGTGTAGATCTCCGTACATTTGCCTATTGTTTCTCTGTGTGTTATTATTGTGCAATACGACTGTGCGACTGAACTACTCAAGTTGTTTCTCCGCTCTACGGAAATTACTTTCAATGCTGTAAATGCATCAACCACTCTGCTCCTTCTTTGCGTAATGTAAACTCGATTTAAGCTAAAAAATAGTCAAGTCAGAGGAAACTAAGACATCAGAAGCATTTTCCATGTACACACATGTATTTTATGTAGGTTATAATGTATATACGCATGCACAGAATAGACAATATAGTTTTAAGATGATGAACATACATATATATATATATAATATACTTTCACAGGCATGATATATAGATATAAAGAAAATGGTCAAAACCTGAGCAAGAAAGCTCACGAATAAAACTTGTCAGTGAGCAGAGTGCATGGAAACATTTGCCTAGAAGCTGGCTTCAGCAGCCCCAGTTCTTAAAGCAGTCGCACTCACATACAACAATACTCGTTACATATTATATAACAACTCATTGTTTGGAAGTGGAAGTGGTGGTGGTAATATGCAAGTGGGAATGAAAATTGGTTGAAATCGGATAGCGTGTGATTTGGACCAACCCGACACTCTGTGCTTTGCAATGCTCCTTGCATCGTGGCGCCTGTTGTGTAGCAAAGAAAAAATTCATTTTCTGTACACTCGTAATAAAGTTTGGAACCTGATTTGACTTTGCCAGTTGACTTTAAGCATTCTTCCCAAACTCAAATATTTCGCTTTCTGCAATTGCCCATCCTTTCTTTGATTGTTTTCTTTGGGCTGTATAAAATTGCCATTTCAGACTTAATTCATTTATATCTATATTTGTATAGTTAATATCAATGTATATATCTATCCTTTTAAGGCATTTAATCAATTTCCACAAAAATTGTGTTTTTCCAGTAGCTTGTTTTAAATATTTTCCCTTCGTTTTACATAGGTTATAGGGGATATAGGTGCAGTGTTGCTGCTAACATTAAATGTATCTTTGTGCACAGTATTACAATTGCAACATCCGTTGTTTTTCCTAGAGCAGGGCAGAAGAGTCAGGAGTCTGAAGCCAAAGCCGGGCGCAGAGGAGGGACACTACCGGGGAGAGAATGCAATGTAAATGTTTTTGAGTGTATTGTACTACATCAGTTAATGAGAGTAGTGGGAAAGTGACCACAAGAGTAATCTGGTAGTTATTACGTGTAGTTCTAGATATAGTTGGGATTTGAAGTGTGTATTATTTTGTAATCTCCATCTGAGCAGTCTCGCCAAAGTAAATAATACATTCCACTTACAGTTGGATATTTCATATAAATGAAGGTACAACTTATTCAGATGAGATTTGTATCAATCCCTAATGCTACCTTACTGACCATTTCAAGTTCAAACACATTTATTGCATTAGCAAAAAACGAACTTAATACCTTCATTCGGCAGTACCTGCTTAGCTTAGATCAATGCAAGTAATATTATAAAAACCCAGAGAGATAACATATTAAGTGTAATAATACGGCTAACAGAACACATGTGGACAAGTTTGTTTCTCAGCCTTAAATTGAAACTGGAAGGAGTAAGTATAGTACTTTGTCTATAATCTATGGGCCAACACGCATATGCATACCTTATTTAGTACGTAGGTATATAATACAACATAATACTCCTCTAAACATGTATAATACAAGTTCACAGCAATAATAGTGTAGTAATGCAAAATTTAAAAGTTTAAGATACGGAATTATTATGGTATGATCGTGTGTATGTCTTATAATGCAGTGCATATACCTAGCAAATGTTTTAAATCAAGCAATATGCTTATTTAGTTACACCATTATATTAGTATAATATATTCTTGCGATGATTCCCTATCTGGTTTCTAGATCTCCATTTCTTCAGCTGCTATTCTTGTTTTACATTTTCAGTTAAAGTGTTTTAGCAATTTTCGTAAGCTTGAATTATACTATCCCATGTATTAGTAAGTGGGGTGGCATCTTACGAAGAAAATCCATTACCTTTTTTGTAAGGTGGGCAAGTACATATAAATATCTGCATGTAGTTCGTAGTGTCTATAGAAAAAATTAACGTGTTTATATAGCACAGCCACATACACAGTGAAATTGTATTAATAAAGAGATAGAGGTAATAATATTAATATATATGTATGTATGAATAGAAACCTTTCTGAGAAATTTGGTGAAGGAACATCTAGTAAAATGTGAAAGAGTAAAATTACAGATAGGATGATTTATTCAGCTCCATCGTCGGAGTCGCGATTCTCAGGCTCCACCAGCTGCCCGCTTAGCATTGCTTTTGTATTCTTTCTGAGCACGGAAAACCAGTTGTCTCTCTGGTATTTGGAAACAAAAACTTGTGAGTCAGAATCTGAATACGAACTTGAGAGCACATTAACTTTGACTACGGGCAAAGGCTAGTTGCTGTGTGTGTGTTGGTAAATCTGGTAAAAAGTACCTTATATTGTAGTAGTATTAGTCTTAGAAGAAAAAGAAGATACCACGCATTGAATTGCACTAATACTACTACAACACTACACTTCTGCATATTACACTACCTAATAGAGTTTACTTGGAACATGTAATATTAAGACAAGTAAGCTTTAGCTGTATTTACTACTACGAGCAATTCTATCTGTATCTCTATATGCAGGCAAACAACAACAAGGATGTAAGTAATAAATAATTATGACCGGACCAGATAGATCCACATTTGACTATATGATACTCACTACGAACTTGGCTATTGCCAACTACCACAGTACCTATCACTAACTATAAGAACAGAAATTCTGCTTGCATCACACACACAAACGATAGCAACTCTACTCAGAACTTGAGAAGATGTGCTTCATGCTAAATTAAAGCTGTTTCTTTGTGAGCAACTACATATTGAGAAAAATTCCAAGCGACTGAAACGATTTGAGAAGCTTAAAAACTTGAAAATTGAGTTCATAACAAGGTAGGCATGTGTATGTGAAAGAAAATCTGTCTGAGCTCTTATGATTTTAATTCAACGAGAAAGACAAATGCTGCATGCACTTTCAAACTTCTATTGTAAGGTAATTAGGAGCAAATAATGAAATGCAGCAACTGAACTGAAGCTCTATGTACTCCATTACCATGCAAATACATTTGGTACATTACATACATAAATATGTAGCAGTATTCCATGTAGTAGTAGTTCTATTTTGTATAGGTATTGTGTACTTGTGCATTTTATTCTGTATACTTAGCGTGCACACATTTTTATGTGATACGACTATCTGCTTTGGAATCTGAGATGATGAGCGACAATATATCTAGTGGTTCGTATAAGATTGCATTGCATTAAAAAGAGTAAGCTCTCCGGATCAAGTTGAATGTTAAAAAATAACGAGGAAGTCCAGACGATTGGAAACGGGAAGAGAATGTGCAGAGCAAAGAATAATGTGCGACGTAGATAATCTTGTTTATTGTTTAATACCTGACGGAGAAGATCATCATAATGGGAAAAACCTCGTTTGGGCAGATGTCGAAACACATTAACATCTTCGATAGAAAACCTCTTCCAAACAGTTGACGGCTGATGAATCACCAATCTCATGACCACCACATCTCGCCATTCCACAATGCTCTGCATTTATCAATGAAAGTCTCATCAACTTTTATTCTGCTACGCTCTACGGTATAAAATGCATCCTCCAACCACTCGCAAACCGTTTATATCATTACACCTGTATGTGTGTGTCGATACATTAACATCTACATTTAAGAAACCCCTCGTTCTCATACTTACTATACTACTACTACTACATTGCGCTAATAACGAGTACTATGATGACTATTACATTCCCACTTTTATACTACGTAGTCTAAAGTCAACACTATCATCTTGGATAAACCTACTCTTTAATCTCTATATACGCTACGCAGTTCTCAACTTATCATATCATCACACATTCTCAAAGATAATAATAAAATGGAGTAGGATTATTCATTCATCTCTAATATCTTTTCAACTCTCTTCAGCTACGCGCTATTATGGCTTAATCAAAATACATAAAAATAAATTTTATTGTTCCACCTGCTTAAATTTCATACTCACGAAACCAGTAGCTATTCAATTCGTGTTAGGGAAATATTTGTATCGCAAATAGAATTTATGCAATAGTTTTCAATGTTAACTTTCAAAAACTTTTCCTGGACCAAGTTTCCTTATTGGTGAAAGATGACTATAACTATTTTCAATGTGATCCTACATTGCATTCCAAGATTTATTATTTTCATTAAAATCTTTCTTGGTATTTCTCTTACCCTAAGAAAATTATCAAGATTCTAAAACATATTTACTACAGTTAATTAATATCGATTAAAATCTTTTTTCTTCCTTTTTCAGAATTTCTCTTGCACAACCAATAGCAACACATGTCGGCATTATGATATTTGCACACAATAAGTATAATATTGCTACTCTAAAAACAACAATTTGGCATTGCCGACAATATTTTCCAAGTAAAATTTGTATTCATTTGTCTAGGCAAATAAGAGTAGTAAAAAGGTACCGACCGGCATTCAATAATTTTACTGCGCAGTAATATTAATGATAATTAAAGGTATACGAGTGAATTTGAATAGCATAAAGTATTTGTGCAGACGTAATTCAGAATTCTTAGAAATCAAGTAGGAACTAAATGCCGTATTGTCATGACACGCTTTTCCTTTTACAATATTATCATTTGTGGCCCACCTCATTTTCATCCGCAATCAAAACAAGCACACACAACGCATTTACCTATACCTACCACTATTATGAAGATATTTCTTTTACTTATACCATTTTAACATTAAATACTATATGCAGATGCTCTGTGTACGTTGAACTGTCCGATATAACAATAAAAAATGTCGTGTTTTCATTGTCGTTTCTATACGAAGACATTCTCAACTAATTGTATAGCTGCAGTTTCTTGTAATTTGTAGGTATTGTATGTTGTGTGGTGTGATGCCAGTAGTAGTAGTGGCACATAATAATACTTAATATTAATATTATGTATATAGGTACACGTAGTCTGTCTACTAAGCAAAGCCAATGCTCACCTTCTGCTTAAAAGAGGCATTTAGATGCATGCACAATAAGTAATTCGTTTCTCATAATTAATGACATTAGTAATATCAGGATTTTCTATTATTATATGGAATTTTTTGAATAACAATGATATTATAACCCACAGCTGAATGAGCAACCTGTTTTTTCTACGAAGTTATCGTCAGCTGTGTCCTATGACGTATAAAAAGGATTGACATAACATGTCTTGTTGTTACTGCATTGTAGTATACCTACATAAACAATTTTCCTTTGGTATCTCTGTGTCCGCTGCTGCCAAAAATTTTAGTTTATACTTGTTATGATAAGTATGATGATGAATTATGAATTGAAATATTACTACTGGGAAAATGTACGTTGTGGACGATGAGCATCGTGTTACCTTTTAATGACACACTTATTAACTGCTTGTGAATTAAATTGATGAGAGCAGATATATTGGTTTGTCAATTAATAATTTCCATCGTCATTACATTCAATTTGGAGCTTTATAATAACACAGTAAAAATTCCTAATGACATGCAACCAAGTTTTGCGGTATGAAACCTTTTAATGAATGCGTCTTTCGTTTAATAATTGTTTATAATGAGAATGATATATGATAACGGCCATTGTGTTCGATTCTAATACTACAACAGAAAATATGATAATGTATTAACATAAGAACATTAAACGTTTGAAGAATTTGTAAGCAAGAATTTTTAATGTAATGATGGTCTAAAGCAGATAGTTGAAAGGCAGCCTGCTGTGTCTATCATGTACCTAAGTCTAAAAAACCCTGCTCTAATTATCACGAACTATTCCTGTTTTTCGTCTAATTGCATTTTGCATCATCATCATCACGTCTTGTCTTGTTACTGTCGTAGTAACCACACTAGACAATGAAAGAAGCTAATAATATGCCAGACAGAGTATTATTATTTGTTTAAATCAAAGTAGACTGTACAACAATTCACAAACTTGTCAGGTCAGCTAAATCTAATCAATTAATTTTTATAAAATGGTTTACCGCTAGATCCTCCTGTGCAATTATAGACATGTATGGTGTAAACGTACAAAATAGCTTTGTAAGGTTTTACCAACAAATAAATCCCTTCTCTGGTAACGATTCAATAATTTCTTGTAGGATCTAACGATAGGTTGTAGCTACATGAAACTTGAATTTGCTTACAGATTTAAAAAGTAAATTATTGATCGACATTTCATATTATTAACCTTTCAGTATTCGACGTACCTACTTCAACATTTCATACCACATACTCATTTCATCATATAAATATTTAACAATATTTTCACTCCCTACTGCGATTGGCAGAAACAATATTATATGGATTTATATTGAACGCAAATATAATGCGTATTAATACCTATACTGGCTTTTGTCGATTGTTACAGATACATTAATGATTAATTCATAACGGGTGTGCAAAGATGTATAAAGTATTGTACTTATTTAAAGCGTAATTAATTTCAGGGGTAATATTCAACGCATAACTTGCACCATGTATGTAAAAACTAAGGAGACATGGAGCATTATACATTTACAGACAAATATTTGTGTGACATTTGTTTAGCTGTACATAGTGATCCTATTCAACAAAATTATTACATGGAATATCTGAATTAGGTTACCAAAAATCAATCGTATATCATTTGATATTTCACTACCCGTGCTAAGATTAGCTAAACATATTATTGCATTGATTTTGTTACTCCAATGTCTAAAGCTCCCTGCCTTTCCATCTGTACACATTTTTAAGATATAATATTATGTAATATATTATAGTATTATATACATATATAAAATATTATATATAATATATTATTGGAAGATATAATGCATTATAAACTAGTACTAAATTAGGGGGAAATTATTATAAGTAATTACTAAGAATAAAGTAAGAATAAAAATGATTTCTCACTTCAGTTGCAGGGATAGAAAAAATATCCTGGGATCCGGATTCAAAGTGTGGGCAGTCCATGAGTACTTTCATTTGAATGCTGCACTCCCAAGGCCTATCAACAACTTCCGGAAGGAACGGCTCCGAGCTGTGTCTTCTTTTACTATTGCTTCCAACAGATGTACCAGATGAGCCCAAAAGAAAGTCGGAATCTTCCTGCCGTATAATGCTGCTATTTGTAGATGTGTTCAAGTAAAACCCTCCTGTGCGTTTGCCATGATCTAAAAAACAGTCGTCCCAGTACAATATTATTAAGAAAAAACTTGCATTTAGTTGTACATGTTTTATTTGAAATGAGAATCAGTATCTTATATATATCTATGCATGTTTACAGTTTGTGGAATATCACGTATGAATCAGACTAATTGCGTTAGAAGAAAGTCAAGTAAATTGTAAACTGGAACACTAATTGGAAGAAAGAAGAAACATAAAAGAGTCTAATAACTACCTAGCTAAGACTGTAGTATGTAATTTAAGCTGAAGCATAGATTTGTGATCGTCAGGGTAAGTCTAAGTTAGCTAACAAGATTAGTGAAAATGTTAAAAGTGTCAATGTGCACTTTTCCCTTTAGCTGTGTAATGCCATAATTGGAAGCATTCTGAGAATTAGGTTCAATTATATTACTACATGCACATTTCAGAGAAGAAAGTTAGAGAAAGTAATGTAATTAACTGGAGACATCCACGGAGTAAGAGCGTTCTAAGTGCGGGCGAACGACTCGAGATCCACTCTGAAATCCAGAGTCTTTTTCTGCAGATTGCAACGTGCTGCCGTTGTTAATCATTCTTTTCACATAGACAGACATCCAAGCAGTGTAATAATTGCACAGCACCAGTTCTCCAATCTGCTCCAGTATAAAAAGATCTTGGTCAATTCTCACACTCATTTAAAAATTCACTCTGCAACAACCAATGCTCAGTAAACAACATGCCCCTATGGTCTTCCTAAGTACAAAAATAAATTACATGTGCACTTCATTAGTAGTCTTGTGCAATTTCCTATACTGACAATGTGAACGTAGTACAATGTCGAAGATATTTATGCACAATGCATTTGTCAAATCACACACTAATTGCATTCATCGTAAATTTTAATTTTTTATGTGCTACATTATTCAACTTTTCAACTACTGCCACATTTTTATTTCCCACGTTAAATAATTTAATGTAGGTAGTAAACGCATAAACAAAGTGCAAAAATATTTAAAAATACTTCTAAATCCCCTTTCAAAAATGTTTTTATTATCCACAGTTATTGCCATTAATTTTTTGGAACGTCTTTCTTTTTTATGAATATATCTGAATTATATCAAATGAGGAAAATTTGAAAGTATCTTTTTATAAAATAATAATTTTAATGGTACATTTTAGTAATGAGAATTTATAATAAATATAGTTTTTTAAAATGCATTTTTATAGTACACCCGTTACAGTTGTTTAATTTATTGTGTTGGATGTAATCTTGCCAAGTCTAGTTTAGTGGTTTATTATAGTAATGAATTGTAAGGTGAAACAAGCTTAGGTAGTTATATCCACAATGCCTAAAGTTAAAGATTGTGTACGAGTAGAGCATAATTAAAAGCAAAGATAGGGATGCGGATGATGATATTGATGGTGGCACCTGAGATGGATATTGAAAATTGAGATCCACGATAGCACATCCTGTTTTTTTCATCAGATCTCCATTAGCAATGGTGTCTGGCAGCTGAACTGGTATAGGACCCTTGACAGTGAACGGGATAGCCTCTTTGCCACTCATAACAGTATTATTCTTACTTTTACCAGTTAAGTTATTAGTATTAGTTGTTTGGCTAACGATAATTAGCATGCAGGGTTTGTCAGTGTTCTTTGAAGTAGATTTCGCTTTCCTTTCCCACAGTTTACTCAGATCGTAATTCTACTAACAACTACAACTATTAAACCAACTGCCACAGGCACGTTTTAAATGGTCCAAAGTTTCCGTCTGCTCTGCTCCTACTGCTACAGATACATATACTTGTCTTAAATGATTTTTATTGCTATTGCTTCACGTGTTCCTCTTATCCTATCTTACGCACTTAGTATTGAGATCAAATAATCAATGTTGATGTGACTGCCGACTGGTTAGGTCGCTTGCTCTTGTTTGATCGATTCACCAGTCTTCGTTAGAGTTATGAATTCTCAATGCTCTGTGTCGTCTCAGCAGCAGCAACAACAACGCATCGTAAAAATAATTACTGAATGCATTTGCATTGCAAAAGAAACATTTCTTGTCCGTCCAAGCTTGGCTAAACTTATAAATGCTCTTCATTTATTTTGTGAGTGTAGCATTTGTCATTAATCCCGTTTCACTCTGCTGGGGATGTAAATCTCTATAATGTTATAAAGATCAAATGTACACTATTACTATATAGGTAACTAACTACCTTAAGTACTAGAGCTATTCTCTTCTGTTTTTATACTCCTAATAAAACTTTACAATGGATGTGTGACAGTTTCTATTTACCTTTAACGACTAGGTGACTGTATTCACCTTAATTAAAATTGACTGTATTTACACAGTTAATACTTATCATTTCAGTACATAAAATCCGGATGTTTATCAAGGAACATCCGGATTTATCCACTTTTGTCTAAGCATTGCTGAGGTAGACATTCTAATATTGGATCAACATCCGAAGACAGATAAAGTTGGCACAAATGAACAAGTTCATGGGGTTTCATCTTAAGTCAATACTAAATTGAACATGGGCTCCGTTAGAATAATCTTGGTTGGTTGTGCTGGGATCTCTTGGAGATAATATTTGTACTCGCCACCAAATGGTATATTTACCGTCAGCAGTGCTCTTCTTTGTTAATTAGCATTTTCGAAATTTGTATTTCCCACGTCCCACTTGAAGAGGAATTAATGAGTCCAATTTCGAGGGTTATTAAATGTTTGTACATTGGTGAACTATGAATACTATACACATCTAGAATGTGCCATCACCAAGAACATTTGACACATTAGCCCCACTAAAAAAACTAAGCTTCTTTACTATGGGTTTTTCTTTCTCTGTGTAAAACATTACGAAAATATGATCCAACAAAGCATGGTTAATATAGCCCTTGCCATTAAATTTTTGCTCCATAAGTAAACAAGAGGTATCCCATTACATCCCGTCGCTAGATATTTTTGGAAATTTTTGCAAAAGAAGCCGTACCTGTGAATTCGTATTTGTATGTCTTTTTATGCTTATCAATTGTACTTAAACGCTTAAATATGTGATATTATTATGATGTGCACACAAAACACAATTTAGCCATACTACTAAAGAGTATTTAATAATCATTAGAAAAACTTTAATGAATACTGAAAAAAAATAATTGAGACTAATAATAATCTACGCTGTGTAAATAAGATATAACTCAAGAGGTTATTGGGTCGGTTATTTTTTCAAATAATATGTATGATTGCTTAATATATCTTCAAATTATATCATGTTATATTAACCTAATAATAAATAGATAACACAAAAGTGTTGCCGAACGGATAAAATTATTCACATCCTCAAACGTTTTGATATTATTATTCAGTTTGTGTAAATAAATTTATTTATTATGTATATAGAATTTTGCAACTCAACAGACGCAGAAAGGAAGCGATTCGCAAGACGGGGTTAACATAAGGTCACATGAAAGACATGTAAATAAACACTCATTTGCTATGCAATATCAATGTATGAAGTTTATTTACTGAGGTTTTTATTATAGTGTTTTGGTAGAGTCTTGAACCCAATAAGACGAAGCATGATTTGATATCGCATCTAATCCAATTTTTTCTCTTGTAATAAAACTAAATTGACATAGAAGAAATTACAACTTTTAAATTATAGTGGTTACATGAATTCATTGAATGTAAGGCGATGTAGGTCTTCATGGATTTAACAGAGAATAACATAATGACAAGACAGAGATATACAATTACTGTAATATTTTCCTGGGAAATAACCATTAACTACTCGGAATTAAAACTAAAAATACTTGCAAGGCAGTTTTCAAACCATACCTTTACACAATTTACGTATTTCATGCGTAAAATTCCAAGATTTTCCAAGCAATTAAACTTTCTACGGAACCACTTACAGTTATACCAGAAGTAGGAGTTCAAATAAGTAGTATTCAACCCCCAACGATTGTAGAAGTATATCATTATTAAAAGTCAGTCTTTGATGATGCGGAATAATTTTAGAAATTCAAAGGCTCTTTTATACTTCGTTAATACTAACAGAAAAATAATATTTTTATTCCATTTTAACTTCTGAATGTGATTTCTTTCATCACACGTCATTATTGATTAAACAAAGTTTTTTTTGAGTATCTATTTTATTTCTATGCCTTTTCTGTGTGTTTAACATGAACAAGGTATCTTTCGGAACTTTACTTCCGCCGAGGAGGCGAGGATGGGATTTGTATTACCAGTTAACACTGCAGTACCTTCCTTGACACATCAACTGTAGGATGTTCATATTTTATGATATTTGGAATACGGTGAGGATGAGACTGAAATGAAATATTCTTTTTCATATGGAACATATTCGCAACGCAGCGGAAGAGCTATGACCAGACAGAGCTGAATGTGTTTTTAGTTGATTTATGGGAGTCATTCTGTATGTATAATATAATAGTGATAAATATTTTCTTCATGTTTTCCTTTTATATTATATTATGTGTCGATTGTCACTTGAAGTTGAAGCATACTCAAGTGATGTTTTTCTATGCCATGCCATACCTACGCAGCTCAAGTGCGGCAGTAAAAGTCGCGAAAATTGCACGGGTAGTAGCAGTATGAGTAGAATAATATAGACAGAGCCTTAATATTTTATTAGTGTTAATATAAAAATGCTTGCAGAATGTACGGAACGAGCGAAGGGCCGAACTTCCTCAACTCAACCCATGCATTATGAAATAGGACAAATAAGTTGCATGTACATATTTTGTGCACACATTTTTGCGTTCGTAAGGACGTCCAATAATATTATCTGATACAAGTGGATATGCACACAATTTATTAAATGAAATAGCCGGAATAAACTAGAGTTGTGGTTGTGGAACAACATGATTTATGTACTACTACTGCACTTTACTGCAATCTTTTTCATAGCTTATACTTCTAATCAAGTGATACTGTTAGAAAACTAAAGAAAATGTTGCTCGTTAAGTACAGCGTACAGCTACTACGTATTAAATTAATAATAGTGATTCTGACTAGTATATTTTCAGCTCTTGTTACTAATAATGGGCAGACAATATCATTTGGTAAAATATATTTGTTGCTAAATACGAAATAAACTTTTAGTGGAAACCATGCATCATACTTATTAATTAACAGATGGAACGACCTAGTTCAAAAATGTAGTGTAAAAGTTTATTTCGGAAACATAATTAACTGAATTTAGACGGGAGTTATACGTGGGTTGTGGAAAAATAGAATGTATGATGACACAGCAACATTTGTCACCTTTGCTATTATTTTCCAAGATACAAGCATCAAGTAATGAGCATGGATAGATTAAAGGCAGCGTGTATGGAGTAAAAATAACAGAAAAACAAAACATTTGTGTGAGTCTGGTATATACCGCAACGTAACTGATGAAGTGGAGTTGTCTAGGTATCACAAAATATTTCTATTTTGAGATTCAGATGCGAAAAGAGTAAAATTATTAGTAGTGACAAACAAGATTCTTGACTTCACTCATGTAATAAGAAACTCGTAAGAAATCATCCATTTTCATAAGCGAGGAGGATTGTTGTTCCTACTTACAGAAATTCATTTTACTTTACTAACCCGTATAACCGCAGTGTTTAAATACTAAAAATCAATTGCATTGTGGAGAATTATGAAATTTATAACAACAGAATGATTTGGAATTTTGTGACGACTTGCAAATTCACAAATCATAAATCAAGTATTATTTATTCAATTTTATATATCGATGACAGTATTTTGAAATTAAAAAAAAATATTTAAAATACAATGAAAATAACTTTTAATACGGATTATGCTACAATTATTACATTGTATGATGATAATCTGGCTGCAGCATTATTAATTATTATGGCACGAAATGAGTAAATTCGTAACATGGCTAAGATATAACTGAAGATTTCTTTAGGCTCAGAGTCAGGGAAAATTCAGTACGATGCAAATATTATATTGTAACTCATGAAAGAACATTTCAGTTGTAATTGTTAGGTTCTAATGATTAATTTTTAATTTGTTATACATTACACTAACACGGGATTGTCAGTAAATGTAATCGATGTTTTACAAAATGATACTAGTAATATTTATGTGATACATTTATTCATATTATATAAACGAATTTTGCTGCATGGTAATTTCAAAAGCTTATCCTTATAATACATCATTAGTACAATTATATTAAATTCATTTCAAAGTTGCTCGCAGTGGAACCCGAATTGAATAGAACACGGAAATAACATGATGAAATATTATTGTGTTTAATTACTACTAATAGCATTAATATGATTTAATAATACTCATTATGAAAAAAGGTACATTTTTAGCGTTATCTATTAAAGATTGGAATAATATGTTTGTATCGTGTGAATATCACAACTGTATGTCCTTTAGCAGCCACGTACTATAAATGGCTGCCACTTACCCATTCAGAACACGAAATGATTACACGTTCATTACTAGCAGTACATTTTGTGGCAGATACCATTAAATCTTTTCCTCTGGTTTTACAACACATACATTTGTCTACCTTTTGTTATGTTGTAAGTTTCAGTTTCGGCCGTTTGAGAGCGACGAAGATGCGATATGATTTTTAGCCGTTCATTCGTTAAATTGACACTGGATTATTCAACTCCAAGGACTCAATTCATAACACAGCTCTACGTGATTTAGTACAATATGAAATTTTGTTATTCACTACTCTAATCCTGTGGCAACAGGGAATTTAATAGCTAGGTAGTAGCATTTGCACATCATACGATGATTAAAACACTGGTGGGGTGGTGGGTAGTAGTTTGTCAATGTCATATTATATTATTATGTACTTAGCATTTTGTATCCGTGTTGTTATTCTGACTTGATTGCTTTCTGCTCACACAGACAGATTATCAGCTAATACAATTTAACCATTTAATCGTAATGTAACTTTTAATTTTCCACTCAGGATGGAGAGAACAATTTTTGATTTTTCTTTGACATTTTTGCGTTTCAGATATGGCGAGGTTGCTATACATTATATCTGTAGTTTTGCGAAGAGTCCGCTTACTATAATGCTGTTGCTGCGATTCGTTTCCAATGTTTTCTATAATTCTCTTTAATCTACAGAGAGATGCTCCTTTGTACAACTATAATTTACATAGCGTTTCCAACTCGTACACTACATTTCTAAAACTATTATTTACAATACAACTGGAATTTCAGAAAATTGGCTATACTATTACTGGTACATAGTTTAGTGGAGTGGATGACTACATCAATGGAATCAGTTTGTTATTCAATACACTTATAATATTATTTTTATTCTTAGAATGTACTCACAATTCAATCTTTATTTAGGTTTTAGCAATAATAGGTTCCATTGCTCATTCCCAATGTTGCCTTATTACCACCAATTATGTCATTTGTGATTATGTCTCATTCACACATAATTATAATTTAATTAGCCTAGTTAGTACCCACTATACATCATAACATCAGAGGTACCAGTGTGTACTTTCGGTTAAATTTTAAATTTCATACAACTTCAGTACCTACCTATACTAACATATTTGGGTGCGGTAATATGTAATAATAAATGTAATATTAAATGCATTATTCAATAAATAATGCAATTTAGGTATATTTAATGTAAATTGTAGAATTAGTTAGTAAATGGTCATATCAGAAAATGACTAAATCTGAATGTCTGTTATTTATAATCACAAACAAGACAATGCAATTTCTTACTCAATAAATCCATCCTATTACATCCATATTTAAAATTACAATACAGTATTATAATAGTACTTACAGTTTATAGGAGTCTCACCTCACAGGTAAATATCATATATGTAGAGAGCATTGAAATTGGCGAATAAAATCATTACCAGCACTGACAGTTGCATACCTACTCTCAAAAAGATAACTTATACAATGTGGTTCAGAAATTGCTACTATTATTTACAATACAAAATAAAAACGTAAAATTTGACAAGTAATTATTAAAGCAGCTTAGTAATTCGTGAGAAGTAAATATTAATTACGTTATCGATAAAACTACACATACTACATTCGCCAATATCGTTTCAGGTAGAATGTAAAGAAGTTATACATAAAAGCACAATGTGCACTTACAAGTATTAATTTAAAATGTGCAGATACATATATTCACATTTATTATTATTATTAATACATATGTACATTTATGATTATTTTTAATACACAGGGATTGTAGCTACAGATTGGGGATAGAAAGATGAAGAGAGACAGCTTTAAGAAGAAAAAAGAAATGATGACAGACAATAATAGAATTTGGCGAATGAGATTATGAGCTCACTGTGGCAATTATACGCTTAACAACATTCTCTGGGATTACATTTGACAACGAGTGAGACAAACAGAGTTGGCGGAATGCGGCCCTGGTGGTGACGAGTTGCTACTCAAGGCCAGCCGTCTCATCTGCCGTATTGCTGCTGTTGCATGGTACGCGTTCTAAAATCAGAAAACAAACCACATTTTGAAATACGCATTTCATTAATCAATAAGCAGGTACATTTAGCACATAAAAGTCAAAGCAACGGCTCGCTCGCTTGCATCTACTTCCGATGAAACAACACTTGACACTTATCACTGCGAGAAAACAGAGAGATCGATGAGTCTGCATGTCGTTGCTCTAATCGCTTATTATTATACCCCGGATGTGCATGCAGCTCCATTTTTCTTGTGCATATTATAGCGCCTAAGCTTTCGAATCTTTACGTTTCACCTCTTGGGGAGTTCCTTGGCAAGATTATTTTTTGACATATTTCATCTTTTTGGGTTTTTGTACATTTTCTCACACATTTTGAAATTTTTGTCTGTTTTTAACACATTTTGGGAGTTTTTGTGCCTTTCGATTTTTCAAATTTAATGTCAACAATTCTTTACATGACACATATTTTTGACTGGCTAAACGTGTAATCTTTATAATAAAAATACAAAGCATTAGTACAGACATTATCTATTTTAAATATGGTGGAATTACTTGGAATGATATTACATGCTGTTGTTAAAAAATGTATTTTGAGGACGTTTTGCATTTTTAGGAAACAACTTTCCTTTTAAATTTATAGGACACATTTTGCACCTTTAGGACACTTTTTGGCCATTTTCCTGGACACTTTTAAGTGCACATGTTTTGTCATTTCTAGACATTCACATCCGGGGTTTACTTATTATCCTCCCGTTCCACCTCCTACATATCTGAAGTACGTAATCTAGCTGAAAACGACACATTAAGTTTTGCTGAATGCGGTAATTGCCGTAATGATATACTATTGTTGCAAGATATGAAGCGTGTAGAAATAAAAAAATTCTGTAGAAACTTGTCATGCAAACAGAATGAGTGTCATTCATTAACATTATGGCTACGGAAATTCATTACGCTGATTGAGCCAATTATCCCCGTTCTTCATTTTCATTTTAATATTTACCTTTATAAAATAGTTATCAGTTTCTGAGATACGTCAAACATTTTTTACAGAGAAACATAAGCCATATATGTTCGTGAACGATATAGACTTAGTGAGGGATAGCTGGTTTAATACTGAATTTATAAATAATTGATCCGGAAATTATTCTTTCGTATGTATACTGCTGGAATTGCTATAACAAATTCAATATCCGTATCCGTATAAAGGTTTTTACTGCTCGACTTTGATAAGTTGTTACGATTTGGTGCACAGAACACATGCAAAATATATTTTTGCACATGGTTGAATATTGTATGTATATATTGCTTCACAACACCTCATGCACTCTACGTAAAAGCAATTCAAGTTTTACTTTGCATATTTAACAATAAAAGAACCCAATTAGTGCAAAGTTTCTCTACAAAATT
Organism: Pogonognathellus flavescens; assembly: GCA_019776165.1. NCBI lineage: Eukaryota > Metazoa > Arthropoda > Collembola > Entomobryomorpha > Tomoceridae > Pogonognathellus > Pogonognathellus flavescens. Next base: position 16,021 of record JABASD010001165.1, on the reverse strand, counting down.
GTCTCTCTTTTCGTTTGATGCTTTCTACATACACTTCAAAACAAATTGACTTTGTGACAAGAAAGGGAAAACTTTTGAACCGAAATTAGCGGAAATTACGACATGCGATTTAACGCTGCACGTACGTTTTAATTCAACTCAGTAAATTACATATTGAATGAGAAGCATAAAACTGGCACACACATTGAAATAATTGGCAATCAACACTTTCAGACTTTCTCCTCCAGAGAAAATAAAACCCAGTTGGTGCAGTAGGAAACAACTTTGGGTTTTAATGTTATATACAGATAAATTTAACTCTACTAAACAATAATCTAGTGACATAACTATGTCAAGCATTTAGATGATGCTTTATGTATACGTCCCTAGATTGTAAATTGAAAAATTATACTGCAAAATAAGCACAGAAAGAATAACTAGTGTGCAAAAATATTATTATTTTTCCAGAAAGTATATTAAGCATATGAATCCTCAATCAATAGAAAGTCGGGCTGTATATAGAGCCGAATGCGACAGTTCTTAGCATTTTGCCCCTATATTATGATTATTGAACACTGATGGGTTTACGTCTCCCTTTCGCTACACTAATTCAATTTGAGCAACTATTGAAGTTGAATAGCATTAAATTGAATAATATAATTAAACACAAAGCAGAATAGTGTTGGAGGAATGATTTTAGGCTGATGAAGCTTGCTTGGTTTGCGACCATAATACGTGATTTCTTGCATAACGCATTGAACTTTGTGTCAGTGTGTCTTAGAAGACTCATCGTTCTCTCTGTGAATCCCACACAATAAATACCGCGTATTACGTATGCTGCACAATATTGGTTAACTACTACAGTACATACAGTGTGCTGCCTTTGCAACGACTCAACACCAGATGTTAACAATTCACGCAGTGCGTGCCGCAGAAAATACACACACCTAATAAAACACTAATCACTAATTAAGTTACTAGCTCAATAATGGCCCTGAGTACGGACTACAGACACATTCAGTACAAATAAACATTACGTGAGCCGAGCGTTTTATAGATCTGTGCACAGACGCATACTTACTACAATAAACTTCCCCTCTGCTTCCAGAGAACAAAGTGCATTCGCGTCATGACAATTTCTAGCTTACTGCACACTATCATCATCATGCTTTATAGCTAAGTAGCTGACTAGCTTTCCATCGCACTAGGTTAACGATTTAAGTACACAGTAACAATTTGAACACACACATTCTGTAAAATATACACAAAAATAAATGCGCACTCCATAGATGCATTACTTAAGTAATGAATAAATTAGTTGCTTAACTAAATTTGCAAACACTAGAACAATCTGCATCACAACTTTTATTGCTCTCAACTGTAGTACACTTTTCAGCCTTTTCATTTGCGTACTGTTAGCAGTGCTATGTATAAGCACACGAAAAGGCTTGCACTACCACCAAAGTCATCAACTAGAATCCAAACTATCGGATCAGATACTAAATGCAATATAATCAATTTAATTACTCTTCATATCAATGCAAACCAGAGACTTACTTGTTAGTACTTACTTACCCAAACTACTTCAATTGCGAATGCTAGTATAGTTAGAACACCTACACTCACAACTACATGTTAGACTAAGTATCTTTTACTCAATTAATACAATTACAGAAGATGGGTTAGCAGTGTACAGAATGATGATAATTTTGTAGTGTTTTAAACCACACACGCTTCATAAAGGTAATGACTGTTTTAATGTTGCAATCTAAATGCTAATCTAACTCTTCTAGGGATCATACTTTACAGACAATTTGCAATTTATTGTAAAGTATGTAAAAGGCTTTTTCCACGCAATTTTTAATAAAACATGTGGAGCCAAGGACATCATGAAATTACATTTCATATATATATTATTAACACGGTATAACTTCCCCATGGCTTCTTTACAGATTTGTTCCCAGTTTCCAACCACCCTACGAATACTGAATTTAAATTCGATTGCAATGCTTGGCTATCTTGAATACAGATTTAAACACAAATTACATACAATTTGTTGGATATGGGCTTCATTAGAATTTCGTTTTGTGAGGTCCCTATCTTTCGTAGACATTTATTATCACCTGAAGTAATATTTTGAAGCCAACATCGTGTATACCAGCATGTGAAACGAAATAACGATTTAAAATTGTCATCATCTGTACATTTTGAGCAGTTGACAGTAAACTAGTTACTACACAAGTGAAAGGACAAGAAAAGGGCTGCACGGTAACGTTCTACATTTATGTCACACAGAAAACTGTTAATGCATGAACATTAATATAAATGTATATGGTAGAATTATGCTATTAGCTTTGTTGAAAATTAGAGCCACTACTAATCTAATAAATCTGAATGCTACTGTAACACAATAAGAGGACAAACAAAAGACGCCGTTTGGGTGAAATGATATAAGAAAAGACACGAAACGTGAGTTAAGTCAAGCTTGCTTTTCATCATCTTCATGTTTATCAGTCGGTCTCATCTGAAGTGCTGTGCTATTTGTTTGGCTAGTGCCAGTCTTCTTTCTTAATGATCCCATTGCTTATTTGTTCACTCTGCTCCTTTATACTCGCACTATGTGCTTTGTTTTTCCTTTTACAAGTTGAACACTCGACTCCGACTGTCATTCCGACTTTTCTATGTGAGTAATGCCAAATGCCAACAACAGGAATATGTTGACTGGAATTATTTTTCGTACACGACTTGGGGTTCGCCAAAACCATTTGCTTTCTTGAATATGAATCCTAAGATGAGTTATACATACAACTCCAGCTTCGTTTCTTATCTTTTGACAAATCCAGATAATAAATGTGTAGGTAGGTTGTCATAAATGTGTACTGCCTATATAGACGACTCTTACAGGATTCATTTCCGTACAAAACCCTTTCAGTCAGATTTCCATCAAACTTCATCTTTCTTTGGAAATGTTCTTGACATTTGTCGACAGCCATAGTGCGGCTGTGTATTGTTGAGTAGTCGGGGAATCAATAAAAAGAACAATAACCAAGGAAATAATTGGGAAGCCCAAGCAATTTGTGACCACACAATTACATACTCAATAGTGTATACTAATTCATACATAAATCGACTGTGTTAGTTGAACCAATTCCAAACAATCAAATAAAATCAATCAGTGGATCTACATAACTACTTCTACCATCACAGAAAAGCAGAGGGGTCAACCTGGTTTCCTCAGAATATGTATCACTAGTACCTATACGTTAAACATGCCAAATAGAGTACACACTTTAAATATTTTGGTAAACACTACACCTACCCGAATACGTTTTCATTTTGACGATACGCTAATTGCAAATTGCATGGGTGTACACAGTAAAATACAATACAAATTACACACGGTAAGAAACGACTATGTAGCTATTTAGCTTGAAGAAAGCACCACAAGCAGTTCGGAAACCTAATCAGCAGATTCTAAGTTGATATTATTTACACAGTCAGGGAAGAGTGGATTAGTAGTATGTTAGTAGGAATTTCAGAGAAATAGTTTTTGTTAGTATAGGTGAACTGACGAAAGAGGAACTGGAACAGAACATGTTAGTAGTAGTTGTGACAAACTTAAAACTGAAAGTTTATAATTACAAGAATGTGAAAGATATAATATTTCTTGCGAAGTGTACAAGGGGAGAATATCTGAAAAGGAATGAAAAACAAAAGATAATGTAGTGAAAAATAAAACTGTCAGTGATCGTAAGATAAGTAAAAAATGGTCGTGGATGTAGTAAACAAAATTCTAACAATACGAGCACAAAGGCACGGCTCGTATAAAACTGCCACCGAAAGAGAGTAGGTATTATTTGTAAGAACGAGAAGACAGTATCGGAAGAGTGAGAAAGAGGGTATTGTATCCCGATAAGAATGAGAAAGGGAGTACGTGTATAGAGATAAGAATAAGAAAGAGCGAATTGTGTCGAGCCAAGAAAACGGAGGAGAGGGAGAGTGGGTCTGAGAGAGAAATGGGAGGAGGTGAGACTGTGAGACTATGTAGGAGTAAATAGATTTGTTTAGCTTGAATAGTGCTACTACGGATTACAGATACGAAGAGTACAGAACTAGAAGAAAACTAGAATGCAGATAGTGTTGTATATTATGTATGCATGGCATATGGCTTGAGATGGATTATGGGTAAGGAGGAATTGATTCTGTTGAAAGCGAAGATAGACGGTAGAGCCGAGGTTCGAACCTTCATCGACTTCACCTTCGTCCTCTTGAATGGGGGTACACCGCTTGTCGTCAATGTCCATGCTGTTTGAGCTACATAGTGCTAACCTTTGCATCTTGTGAACCATCGCAATTGCATGCATTAGTTGCTGGAATGGAAATAAACAAACATTGGAGGACGACGGATCAATATAACACACGTCCACGTTTTTTTGCCTCATGACTTCTCTTCGTGAAAATGAGAATTTGGGTGGTGGGCCCGTTAACGCAAATATTTTTGATTCTGTCTTTTGTTTTGTTTTTCTGTGTTTCTTTTCAGTGCTTTCTTTCCTTTCTTTTCCTTTCCCTTCCTTCAAGTTCGTTAAAAAGCCTTAGACCCTGACAACATGGGCCGTAGTGTACGTTTCACAACGTCTAATACCGAGTAAAGCTGAGAAAGAGAGGAAAACATCTAGAGAATATGTGGCATTTGCTAGAATCGCTACAGAGAGAGAGATGGATAAGTTGATACTAATGTTGATACTAAATATCGTAAAGGCAGTAGAAGTAGATCAAGAGAAATTAATACTAACAAAAGTTTACTTACTAGTATTTAAGAAAGAAATCTATGAATTTCTACTGGTAGAAGTAGTCAGTACATATGTACTTGGATTAGTAATCTTTGGTCTCCAATCACCAAAAGCCAGTCTGTGTTTGTATCTGGACCTAACCTTGTTTATATTATGGCGACTACAGTCTGTTCTGCACCTGAGTAGTGCATCACAAAACAACATCTGGTCCCGAGTCCACTTGCCCATTTCACATTGTGCATACATAAAATTGCTAAGTAACACATAGCCCGCAGTTTCTAGCATTTCTTCCATTTATATTCTTTTTTCCTCGTTCGGAAAGTTTGTTCGATCGTGCAGTGGCTTCTTTCGTCCACACAAAACATCTCTTTGCTACTATTTCCTATTATTTCTCCACTCGTCACTTTGGCAAACATTCGTAAATCGTTTCTGGAGTGATCTACAGGAAAGAGTTCCGTCTTTCTTCCACAACTCATTCCCTTTGTCCGAGAGAAACAAGAGACTTTGCTTTGGCCCAAGACAACGTCTAGTGGCTATGGCTATAACATAATATTACCTAGTACATATGTAGAATCAACTGACATACTCGTATGTTATGGCTTAGGACTGGGTCCTAGGCCACACTTCTAACACTAAGGTACACACTACAACAAAACTACTAGGGACGCAAGATAACTTTAGCCATTTACAGTATGATCGTAAATATTGTCATCATAACTTGATAAGGAATGTACAAACGTAGTGAGCATTGAAGAGTGAAACTACTCAAACCCAGCAAATTGCCTGCCACCAACAGACTCAACAAACCGAAAAGACTGACTTACCCTCCATCGTGACTTGGCAAAATTCTTCTTCAGCTGCTCAGAAACTGTTCCGTGTATGTTCTTGTTGCTAGCTGCGTTTCCGCATACCCTAACACACAAATATACCAACAAATTATAAAACAATTTTAACATAATATGCACAGCAGAAATAAAATAAAATAACACCGCATGTCCCACTTCTATTTAATTCACAGCCGTTGACATTCTTCATAAAGGCACAACAATAACAACCTTTCTATGTTCCGTTCATCTCACATTCCTCTTACCAACTTCAGTCTCTCACTAAAAGCTTTTCTTCGTGATTTCAATATTACATGCAATTCACATAAATATTATATCAGAATGGATTTATGTATGTACACGACTATATTATAATCCCAATACCTATAATGTTATACATAGCATATAAACATCATGTACTAGTATAATATATCCGTGACATGGAAACAAGATTCCAAAGCATTCACCACTTCTTTCCGTAGTATGCAGTAGTGACTAGAATCTAATAACCGAAACAGGTCTAACTTACCAAGGGTGCAAAAGGGCTTGTTTGCAGGTATATCGTCTCTCCACTTCGACACACATCAGCATTCGAATAAAGTCTTTCGCAGAATCGCTAATATCATCCCAGTACGGCGAATCAAATTCAAACTCTCCTGCAAAGCAACAAGAACACACCGAAATAATTTATACACTGTAATTCAATTTCTCTATGATGGCTGTCAGCAAACACATTTCCATATAATGTGACAGACATGCACAGGTCACACAATGTACGGGAATACATCCCCGTAAAACGTTTCTGTCACATCCCATGGACTTTTCATGCACTGACGATGGACTTATTAATACACACGAGCCAAATGTTTATTTTTACAAAAGAGGATTATTACTAAGAATAAGAGTACAGTTTTATTATACTTTTTCTTACAATACAACATTTCAAGGAAAAGTATGCAGTGGTGCATATAACTACCATGCCAGTAATAAAGAAGTATTATGGGAGGTCAAACCTTTCAAAATCTGAGCGAAAAGGTTTGCATCATTTTCATCATAAAAAGGAGGGTATCCGCACAAAAGGATGTAAGATATTACTCCTATGCTCCAAACATCCACGGCTTTTCCATACGGTTTCTGTGCTAATACTTCAGGAGCTGTAACACAAAAATCATTTCGTCCTTCAGTTTTACTCAGCTACATGTTTTCCTTTCTTATCTTATAGAAATTGCTTTCATTGTCTATTAGTACTGCACTGTTAGTTTCTATATTTAATGTAAAGTTAGATTTACGAGCTGCACAAGCAATATTCTTTCACTAAAATTGTATACGGGAACCCTTTGTGTTTTGCACACACAGCGGTTACTTCTACAACGCAATACGTATTAAAGCTAGTTTTAGGGGTACTACAATAGCTGTAGGCGTTTTTAGAATACTAGTAATAGTATTTGTCCTTGGTTGTTGGTTTCAGGGCTCGTATATTACTGAGCGTACTTAATCCGATGTTGTAATTCTATAGTGTAATTCTGTGTACAATATAAAGTGTTTCAATAGAGAGAATTGCAAAATAAATGGGCAAATTCTGTATTTTCGATCCTTCTATTACACAGGTGGGTAGACCACAATCTTTTTAACATCTATCAAATAGAATGGAATAAAACTGCTGAAGTAAAGTACATAAAAGGCGATGAAGAGTCTCATATATGTACATTAAATCTTGACATATCATCGAAACAGAGTAGAAATAGAACACTTTATATTATTGCACAACAAGCAGCACGAAAAATTAAAACAGTTAATACCTTCCCTTTTCTATACTTCGTGCATCCTACGTAGACTCTATACCCTAGCCTGTTGCCTATGCCTATGTGATATTTCCTAAATTAGAACTTTTAGGCAAAATTATGGCAACTAACAGTGAACAAGAACAGTAAACAGAGTGAGTCATGCGAGTGTGCATATTAAATTGCTAATATTCATTTACTCTATAAGTCACACACACACATACACACTCAAACACATTCAGGGACGCTAGCTTGGGAAGGCATAAAACAGACAAAACCCGAAAAAATATGAGGGTTTAAAGTTTACCCATTTTCAATGACCATGAAATAATATGAGTCAATTTTGATTTGAGCAATAATTTTTTTCAATAAATTAGGGGTATAAGTTGAAGAAGAAGTAATCTTCATTCGGGTACTTTTCTGTGGAATAATTCAAAAATTCTTTGGACAATTAATAGAATGATAGTTTTTATGAATTTCTTAAGAAAAGTTTATAACAAAATGAAAAAATCCCTATCAAACATTGCAGATAATTGTTAAATTGTGGTATAAAAGCTTTGAACTGAATCATTTCTTAAAAACCGCTTGATTGAGGGTCCTCTAGAATATTTGGATTTGTCAGGCGAAGACCCCTAATAATTTTCCCCAATAATGACTTGCATTATGTAAACCGCCAACACTAGCTCCATCGTCAAAAGTATGTACTGGTAAAGAGTCATAGAACACGTTTTCGACTCCTGCCTACTTAATTAGCACACCCTATAAAAGGTCTCTATAGATTTTTTTATGTAGGTGTACCATAAGCTGAATCGACGACACAACTAAATAATACAAAGCTGGATTTTGCACACAACAGAATTTGAGTTCATTTACTTCGCTTTACTTTTGTGCGTACTATGTACTGCATATTAGTACGTGTTACAATGACAAAGTCCAAAAACAGGTTGATCATTCTAAGTGTATACACAGTTTGATTTTAGCAGTGTATTTATGATGCCTTAAAAAGGATCGAGATCTACAGGTTTGTTTAAATGAGAGAACATTAGCTGTTCTACTCTACAAGTAACTACTCACATTCTACATAAAAAGACACATGTACAGTGAAAGTTCACATATAAATACTTAAAAGATTCCAATGTAATATCGTTATCATTATAATACTGCTGATGATATTAAATAAAGCATTCAGGTAAATTAATTCGGGAAGAATTAAGGATTGCTTATTATTATCACTATGTATTTCTACAATGTTAACTGAGAAATGTTTGAACAGATTCAAATGTTTACTTCAAATGTTATAAGTAGATGAAAGTATGAATTGTATGAACTAAAAATTATATTTGTCAAGCAGGCTTAAGGGAATTACACGTTTTTATATGATTGTAGCGTCTAGAATAAAATCAGGCAGGTAGTTGGGTTTTGATAGTAATGCATTGTTATACTAAAGTATAGGCAATTTAATCTGAATTTCCCAAAGTGATTCTTTTTGGTATTCATTCCATTTAGTATTAAGTATGTTGTATAAAATCTCTATTCATTGTAGCTCCTACATCTGCAAGTCTCTGTCCGCTCCTTGCTAAAGCCCATCTTGCTTTATTTCATGTATTTATCTGCAGGAAAGCAACACTCACTAGGCTCGTGTTTGACAGACTATTGCTACCACTTGTGTTTTGTACAACTCTGCTAAAGAATAGCAGATCCCTTGTGATTTTGCCAAATACGAATTTCTACAGATAGCTCGAAGTTTCGGTGCTCTGTAGGGACTAATGTAGGATGCACTAGTAGAGATTCACAGAAAGGACATTATTATATTAGTATATAGATAATTGTGTTTACAAGGATGCATATATTTTTATATCTTAAGTACATACTGTAATACGAACAAGGAATGAAGTGGTTTGTATTGGGAGATGTATGTTTTTTGCCATTTCAGCATTGCTAACCGTAAGTACTCTCACTCACCATCAGTTAACTCTCAAAGACCGTACATAATACATACGTACTGCTGCCATTCTACTACAAATATGCCATTCATGTGTTAAAGCACAGAAGCTCACTTGATTTTGTTGCTACTAAAATCCTTTCGATTTCGATCCTCCTGTGCATTACGTCCTAGCTTTGCTTTAGAGAATTTGAAAGTTCTTTGAATGTACCTACATTGCGGAATTATTTTTACCTGATTATAATAATATGCAGCCGTCCAGTGGGCTGGCAATTTACATAAGTTAAATATTTTTTTGTTTAGTTTATGACAAAAATAGAAACTTAAAATCTACATCAAAAAGATCGAAAGGATGTTAGGATCAATGTCCTACCCGCATATAAGAGAGAGAGAGAGAGAGAGAGAAACAGAGCAGGGAGTATTATCTATAGAACAATGGCCTATCCATAGGGACTTTCAAAATTGGCGTGGACAAGACATGAGTGTAGAGCTTTGGAGCTCTGCATTACTATTTCTGCTCATCGAATATTTAATAAGAATGTTGAAGTAACACATAGTTTTGGAGCGGGAAGTATTCGTTAGATATACGATATTGATTTGACAGTAGAGCAATTTCTAAAAGTTGTTGAAGACCTTTTGTATTATTGGTTGTGCTATACGGGCCACTTGTCTCACTTGACTGTAAGTAAAGAATTTAGTCAGAGAGTGGTGGTGACTTACCAACATATCCCGGAGTACCGCAAGCAGTTGCCATGATTCCCGAATCTTCCATTTTCGAGAGACCGAAATCGCTGATCATGATCTTGCTGTCTTCGTCTGGACTATAGTACAATAGATTCTCAGGCTATATATAGAGAGAAAATAAAAGTCATACTTATAAAATGATCAAAGTTTTCTCTTCAGTTGCTTCAGATTGAGTTGGATTGGTTTAGTTCGGTGTTGTGTGTGTGTGGTGGATGTACAGAAGCATTGCGGAATAGAAAATAATCGATTTGGATTGGAACGCGAATGATTGAGTGAGGAAGTCCGTAAGTCGACCAGCGCCTGTCTGGCAATCACTTGCTGGGCCAACAGCTTCTCAATTTCCTTCTTTGGCATGTCTCCCGTCACTGTGTTAAGTAATAGCAAAAGCAGAGAATGGTCGAACATTTTCAGGACCTCTTCTAATTCTTTGAGTGCATTGTGAGTCGTAATAATAATGAAAGTACAAAGAGTGCTGATGATTTAGTGGTTCTTCTTATTTTACCAACCAAGTATATTTGATTTGTAATCAAACAACAGGCAATACAGGGGCAGTCAGGTCGACTGTCATGAAAATCCAATCCAAATGGAGGAGTAAAAAGGAAGGAAAACCAATCGACAAGGAAATACCAGACTGACCTTTAAGTCTCGATGAACAACTCCTTGGTCGTGCATGTAGTCAACGGCTTCAAGTACTTGACGCATCAGATCCGCCGCATCCTTTTCCGTGTAAGAACCTTTTTCCACTATGCGGTCAAACAGCTCTCCGCCTGTTACTCTGAAAAATAAAATAAATTGACACAATAAACATTCAATTGCCATACCATTACACTTTTAACAGTCACTTAGAACAAATCTACGGATAAAACCAATGACGATTCTTATTAATGTAGGAGAAAAATACTCTTAGCAAAATGAAACGGAATTGGGACGCGATTTATAGAATGCAGTTAATTTTTTGCTCTACTCGATTAATGTATTGGTCTTTCGATTCACTTTGATAGTAGATCGGAAGGATAAAGCTTTACAACTTAATTCACGAAGTTGTATGCGCCTTTGGGCTTTGATGTTGCGTTTCCAATTGATATTACAATGCAATACAACCACACTTAAAGGAAAAATACAATTTGGAGTTTTCTACTGCTGAGAATTGAACTGCATTTTCGTCAGATTGCGTCGCTATATACAGAATGTGATTCGGAGTGGAAACTACATGGGAAACCAAAAATACCACACACACATTGGGAATTTTATCAACCACACCCGCCTCATATTTGTTTTGGCGAACACAATAAGTTACCCATTCATATATCTGGAGGAGGATATTGACTGTGGCAATATGTGAAAGTATCTAGCACAGATTTGTTTCCGGCTGCTGGGGATAGTCAGCCCAGAAATCTCATCACAACGATGTGTTCTGGGAGGCATTCCACGACTTCGTATCACATTGCAGCATCACCAAATCTCATCTTTCCCGATCAAACTGAATTACACGGATGTAACTAGAGAAGAAATTGGATATACTTTCTATCAAAATAACGACTTTTCCATCTTCTATAACGATATTCTTTCTCCACATGACTATTCCAGTTAATAAATTATTGCTCCCGTCAAATGTTTCCACATACTCCCAATACTGTCTTCGAAAATACGACAAAACACACAAACAAAGTATTTTTTCACCGTTGTGCAACAAACCATGTGTGTAAACTGTTGAATGAATTGAATCACTTCTTTATATGTATAACGTCTGTTACTGCAAATATTTACAAGTAGAAATTCTTTTCTTGCAGAAAATGTGTACATGGCGGCTGCAACTACCTCCATACTTTGATGCATCATGTCACCAATAAGAGTCCCTCGACAAAGCGCAAAGCTTTTGCGCATAGTAATTCAAAATGAAGCTGGAGGGTATAATGAATTATAAAGATGGGTATTTAATTGATTTACTTTTACGTTCAGCAACTACAGTAGTCTAGTTGTAAACTCCAGCTAAATACCCTTAGCTATAATCTACCTAGCTTCCAACTGGCGAAAAATACATTCGTAGACGCCATAAGCTTCCTTTGCTCATCCGCCGGAAATTACTCAGAGACTCAACAAATATAAAGTTGAAATTCAATTAAACGAATTTCTATTTTATTATTTACTTAAAACTACAGGCCATAAATCGCATACTACAAGTGAAATGTAAGCTGAGACACTAACAAGTTTTTGAGGAGTAATTGCTTATGAAGCAACGAATAGATGAACATTTCAACTCCAAAGACGTCCTCATAATAAATATAGACCACATATCCATCATGCCTTTCGGGATTTCAAAAGAAAAGCTGAGGTTAGCAAATTCCCACTTGTGACGCCGTAAAACCCTGCAGTAAAATACTTCAAATAAAGGGACTTTTTGTTTCCCAAGACTAATAATGAAATATGAAATTGTTGCGCCAGGGAATTGCGGTATTATTAATCTGTCCTTGTCATCCTTAGCTACACGGGGATTATCGGCTACAATTTCGACATTATTATCTGACAGTGGTCATCTAGGATTTGAAAGCCTTTTGTCGGTCATAGCCGTGCAATCACTAATCGGATGCGGGGTTTAGAATTGTACATATACGCAGTAACCATTACCACATGTACAAAAATAAACCGCAAGTTAGTGCTCTTTAGTGCATTGAAACCACATTTTTAACAACGAAATGCACTCGGAATATTCAATACCTACCTAAAGCCTGTCTGCTCATCCTATTCATATTATTTGCATTTTACTTAAGTATGTTCCTATGTACAGGTACAATTTGAACCTCTTTAAATGTGCCAACGGAATAAAAGCAAAGGTGAATTCAGCCAAATGTGTGTTAAATCCGATGCGATGTGATATTTTGTAGTGTACACTTTTTTGAACACAACCAGCTTTCAGAAACACTTTAATCTTGCGTAGGTATTGTATACTCCTGAAAAGTGAATAGAAAGATTCGGTAGAGTAGAAGCATTGTCAGATGTTTACAATGGTGAATGAATTGCGTGATGGTCCACCAAGAAATATCTTCTGTAAATATTATTCCAGCAGACTCCTCAACTTTGCTTATTATTTTCTTGGCTGTATTATTGTCAACAAAAGGACCTGGAAAAGGAAAGTTGTGAGTGAAAGTTGTGGTAGTAAACAAAAAGTGGTCTGATCGTGCACAATAACATTATCAAGGTGCTGTCTTATTTATTGCACGTAGTTTTATATTCAGCCAACGACGAGTCCAGTTGGGATAGGACAAATAAAAGTGAAACTGTAAAGGTTTATGAGTACATTACAAAACAACTTTGTGTCAATATGTGTGTATAATATTTATGCGCATTTTGTATATCGTTATTCTTGTCGTTATAAGTATAAACCCTTTGAAAGGGAACAAGAGACTTATCTCTCCAAAATTTCATTCATCACTGACGATACACAGCTATAGTCCACGGAAAACAGGTAATCGTTGGTTATGGTTAGGTATATTTATTTGTTGTTCGCAATATACCTTCAGTCTGAGTCCCGTTTAGGAACAAACAAAAATAGACAAGAGCAACTAAATTCTCATATTATTCGCAATTTGTAATACCTACAAAGGTAGCAATCGAAACTCTTTTTGCGAATCTTGCCATTCCTCTCATGGTACACCGCTCAATGTAATTCATTCATACAGATAATGTGTACCCACAAAAGGAACACGATAATAACAGCAATAATAGACTTTATAAGGTATTAAACTGTAGAAGTAATAAATATGGATTACAAATGTATGACTATATGTCTCTTTGAGATGTATTTTTCTATTTCTTCTCGTGTGCCTTTTGTTTATAACTACATTAAAAGTAGCTAGAGTAAGAAAACCATTCATTTGCTTTTACGACTTTATCTTTTTCATCTCGGCTTACCGTCAAATCCAGATAAATTGTTATTTTTCCCAAATAAAAAACCTTTTGCTTTGTGTGACAAATATATTGTGATATGGGCTAAATGTTCAACATCACTTTGTCGCAAAAACCTTCACAACAAAATTTGACGATAACACTAATGCATACTAGTAAAAGAAAATGTGTACCAATAAAAAACCTTCGTTTAAAACTACTGGAGTACTGGAGACAAATAACTATTATGTCCAACAAAAATAACCCTTTGATCAATTTACACAGTGACAAAATCAAGTAACAAAAATTATACAATATAAACAACGAAATTGTTTATATGACTTCACTCTGCCCCTGTGTCCGTCTATCTGTCCGAATGTATGCACGATAACTTCAGAACGGTTTGTGCTAATAACTTTAAATTTTGTACACGTAATTTTGGACATCATGAACTTTGACACTTTTACTTTAAGAACGGTTTGAGATATTGGCTACACACTTAGTACAAATATTCTAGTGGCCCTTCACCCTTGGGAAAACTAAATTCGAAGATGAGTCAATCGGTCATCTTCTTCATGACCTTTGAAACATTGAATGTGTCTATGTACCAGGACTTGCAAGACTGCAAGTATTGCTCAGATATAACGGATAAAATATGTAGTATTAATGCCTGAGACCATTCATATGTAAATTTTCATAATTTTATTATAAAAATCAAGTGAAATTACATATAAGTTTGCAAAAAAACAATTTTCTCGTACACAGTGTCGGCGACTCACAATCAGTTTATTATATCTTTAACAACTATGAAATGAAATGATGAATAATGATCTGTTGTCATTTGATTTTGCAGTAGCAACGACGAGACAACGCAGACCCAACGGTACACTACCTTTTATTGATTTCCAACAATGCAAAAAGATATTAAGCAAATTAAATATTTATATTTCCATAAAAGTACGCTTTTAAGTTTCATCGTTTTTAAATATTACAAAACTTCGTTGTTTCATTACACCCGGTGTTGACCGGGTTAGTCTCTTTAAATTATTTAAAAGAGAGAATTTAAGTTACATAATAATAATATTTTTTAATATTGTTATAAGAAATCAAAATGTCTATACCTATAAACACGAATCTATTAAAGAGTTACAGGAAAAGGTGACAAGATCATGACAAACTACTCTATTTGGTTAATTTAATTCTTCAGGCGAAATTCATTACATTATAAAATCAACGGAGCTTTGCTATCTGCATGTCAATGAATTTTGGCTGAAGCGATGCAAACGCTGTCGTCAGTTACTTTCGATAGAAGGTCTAGACTTTTTCACGTTCATGTCTCTGGTGAGTCTAGTGTCTGCAATCTACCTACTACATAACCTACCATCCCACTGCGAAATTAAATTGTAATGCCAACTGTGTAATATCACTGATATTACATTAACCTTAATTGCTCTTTCCTCTGCGTCAACATTTTATTAACTTCCCGAATTGGAAGAACTGAAGCTTGTCTGAACCCGACTTCACAGAACCGCAATATCAATTGATTTATCTACCACCACTACACTAACCAATCATGACTAGGTATACCAAAATAGAATATACTTCAGAGTGGTGACTATTAACCTTACTGGCGGAGTGCAAATTGCTATTCAGGTAATAATAGCTTATTGTGCAAACGGCATTCAAACAATCAAAATAATATATTCATTATTTTCTCAAATCAGCATATTTATGTACATATTTGGGAAGAAGATTGCTAATACAGCTGGCAGTTGTAGACTGTCGAAATATAAAATCATTATATTAAAGGTTAACTACATGCAAATTCATTGCAAATAATATTTTCATCTATATCTAGCGTTAAAATGAACAAATTCTGACGTATTTTGCCCTCAAATCATATAAATATGCTTGGAAACACGGGAAGGTAATTTTATGTATAAGGAATTGGTAGGAAAAAATAAGATTTATTATAAATACGAACAATTTCTAGCCCTGAAACTGCAACTACCAGGCGTGCGATTTGTCCTATATTTTGTGAGAGTAGGGAGATTTTTATGTAACTGCAAAAGTGAGAGT